>JAYRBV010020799.1:0-21994 GCA_036023255.1 Mitrocomella polydiademata
AAACGACATTGTTTTTCTTTTTTGAAAACGTAACTTATGTCAAAAAAAATGTTCTAGACGTTAATTCTCCTTTAAAGTTTCTGTTTACAGTATAAAATGAAGAAAACAGCTAAACAATTTTTTTACATGATTCAAAATCCATATTTTTATTTTTTCCATTTGTCGAAAATTTGGGTTGGTCGGGCCTGTAGAACAACAAATTAAGTTGTCATCATCGCCTAATATAGATTGACAGTATTCGTTTCATATTGTATCAACTTCGTATAGATGTATTTGTTTCTTTTAAAATGAATCGAACGAAAAACAAATGAAAGTTATGTTCAAACGAACAAATTCAATTAAAATCGTTTTTTTAAGATGAAGCAATATTTGTGGTCAGATGAGTAAATCTTTGGGTAAATCATTAATTAACATTCCTTACTTCCTCCCAATCCCTAATTACTTCAGCCACTTTCTTCATTCTCTCGTCATCTCTACGTCTAGAAATTTGACTTTGTCCCTAAATACAAATAATAATAATAATAATGATGGTTTGGAATTTTACACTTATTCAGTTGATAATTTTATGTTGAGATTACACGTAGGGTGAGAGAGTACAGCTACAGCTGAGTTCTGGGTAATTGTTTTTGGGCATTTTACTGCACTGGCTTGACAAATTTGAACTAAAGTTCATTCAGTCCTTTTTAGAGAACATAAGAAGAAAACTTATTTCAGAAATAATGGTTTAGGTTGCGCTGGACTGATTGCTTTGTTCTTCTGACTTCTGAATTTTGATAGTGCTTTAAAAAAAGGCAAGTTAATAATGCCTGTTTTTGTTATATATAAAAGTGGTATAATTCACCCTCAACAAAGCAAAAGCTATATTGCTGCTCTCGGTACATTCTTAAAGTTTAACTTAGCCTCCTATCATCTCAAGTATTTTTCTGTGTATTATGTCTGTTATGTAATAATGGTAAATGTAATGTTTTGAGGGGCTGGTCCAGAATATTATGAAAATGCTGTCGGTGGTTTTTTTTCTTCACTGGAGGCCACTGTAAAATGTAGACTGTGTCAAAGTAAAGACACTTCAAAAATCAACCAAAATATGTATGATTTGTATTCCATACAGTATGCTCAGCTCCCAGACTAGTGATATTAGGTGTAGTTTTACCAATAGGTAATTGTACTTTTTATGTGTTAACATTAATCTTGAATTTTGTCAAAACATCACTCTTTTTTTATTGCTATAGTCATTTTGATCTATTATGAGAATTTTTGGTACCAGTAGTGTTGGAAACTACATAGCTAAGGTTATAATCTTTATATAATTAGTGGGTAATTGGAGACTTAAGTCTTGATACACTCTAATCATATCACAAAGAGCAGCTAATAAAATGTTCTTTCATGACACCAAAGGATTATAAAACCTTCTTTTAAAAGAGAGGAAACAAACTTTGTGGAAATATGTATTATATATATTGAATATAGATACTGTAAAAAAACATTTTATATAACAAGAGATGTATGCAGTAGCTCATCTTTTATTGTAAACTGTTATGTTATTTATTAATTGGTAAGAAGACATGTTGATATTTTATAGTTTCCTTGCTTTTCAGGAGAGGCTATTCTGTGTTTCGAGTTGATTTTTTTTTTCGATTCACTCTGTATATATTACTTATATTTTTTAATATAAAAATATAAGAAATTGAACTGCAAAATTGAAATTTGAGACTTCTTTTTTGCTGACTGTATGCACACATGAGAGTAATTTTTTGCCTTGCCTCTTGACTATTCAGGAGACCTACAGTGTAGTATTTCTGTACTGTACTATTATGTCAGATAATCAATTATTTGCAACAGATAATTCACCAACAATCATACAGTATAATCCATATCTCAAGTTGTTCATACCATGTTTTTATGTTCTAATACTCATCATGTATATATTTTAGTAATTATAAACAATGGCTTTATTATAAGAAAAACTAATGCCTGTATGCAGCCATGGGTTCTGTTTGGAAAAGAATCTCCAGAGTTGGCAAGAAAGCTGCAAAGTTTGAGTTCATCGCACAATTGCAATCAGTAACATTAGAATGCAAAAAGGAAAAGAAATGGTATGCATGTTAACATATAATTATATGCAAAGGCAGATTGTGAGCCAGACTTTCATAAGTTCAGCTCATTTAATGAATGGAAATAGTGACTCAAATTCTTTAGTAATAAGTATATAACTGAAATTTTCCACTTATGACCAATTTTTTTTACAACTGAAAAAAACCATTGACAATTCTGGTTAATAAGACCCTGTTAATTTTGCCAACTTGAAACAAACTTTTTAAATTTTATTCTTACAGGGTTCCAAACAAACTTGTTGTCTTATGGCAGCGTGGTGCACATCGCCGCAGATATTCCAAATCTTTTGATTTTCAACCTGGCATTGCTAAGCCTTACCGTGGTGTTATGGTATGGGCTGAAGAAGAAGAATTAGATATGACATGTACACTATATAAGGTAGGTGCTAATTAATGCTCTAATTTAGTTATTATGATAAAAGCAATTCACAGTTTGCATTTTTTTTATGCAACTAAGAGCAGATTAATTCTTTGGTGGGCTTTTGACGGGTGGTTAGAATATTTGTTGGTGTTCTCAAAATCATTTTTTTCACAAAAAGTTTCCCACTATAATAGATTATCTTTGTGATCTAAAAATTCAAATTTTAAAAAGAGAGGCGGAGCGTGAAGGGGTAGGGGTTAGAATTTTGGAAATTGCAAACATCTATGGAAAAAAATAGCGAAGAAAGTGGATGCTTGGAGATATTGGTTCTAGTAATGCTTTGTACTCTATGATTATTAGAATTGTCTGCTTTTTTTTAGGATGACAAACCTAATTCACAATTTGAGTGCAAAGAATGGACATTCCTAATCCTTGATGTGAGTTTGATGTATTTCTTGCTCAATTTTCTACACTTTCATTTTCAAATAATAATTTATAAGATAAGGAACATGGGTGTCTTAAAATGAGTTAAAATTACTTCCCACTCTACGAGTCTTACCTTACCTTGTTACATATGACTAAACTATAGCTATTGCTCTGAAATATTGTCTAATGTTTTGTCATAAATGTTTGTGAGTGGAAAAGCACCACTATAACCAGCGCGGTTCTTTGTTTAATGTTTGTATTTGTATTGTGTTTGTGTATATTTTTTTCAAAAACATGGTATTGTGCATATGCCACATGTATATAAATTATTAGAAATATTTTAACAGTAGTTTTTTATAACTGAAATTGTAATCCTGTTTTAAATAAATAATAAAATTCAGTCTAGTCTATTGTGCAGATAAAGTGCAGATTTTAGCCAGATGTGATTTTAAATAAGGATTAACACAACTTACAAGTACAGTTACCAGGCAAATATTATAGTTCCCCTGCCTCCCCCCCCCCCCCCTTCTACAATGTTGAAAGTTCGAGCTAGAAGTCTTATGAGCTAAATTTTGCAAACTTTTAACATGCTAGAAGGAACCAAAAGACAGTCCTTTCATAAGTTTTTAAGGGACTGAATAAATCAAACAATTTGTAAGTATAATAATAAATGTTTTTCATTATTTTTTGGCAGGAATCATCTGGGAGGAGAAAAGCCATCGCACAGGCTTCCATAGACATGGCCAAATATTTCAGCATTGAACCATCTTGTAAACAAATTACAATAAAGATGAAGGCTGGAAATAATAAAATCAAAGTAGCTCAACTAGACATTGCCTTATCCTGTATCTTTCTGAGAGAAGGAAAAGCTACGTAAGTACTAAACAGTTTATATACAAAATGTCTGGAAAACATCCCACATCTGCAGACCCTCTATATATAAAAGTGCTTCGTTCTTTTAATGAGTTGTTATCAATAGTTATAATCATGTCACTCACAAGGAATTCCTTTTAATGTTTACAACTATCTTTTTTTTTTGCACAGAGATGAGGATATGTTAAGTGTTGCAAGTATGATGAGCTTGGGAGATATTGACAATTTTGACGAAGAATCACAGGGTATAAATCCAATGAAAAGAGTCAATCGCCTTTCTGGCTCTTATAATGATTCAGGTTGGACATATCTTTACTTATATTGATTTTTCATATTTTTCATATTTATTTTTCAAATATATACTGTATTTTTATATATTATGGCCCAAAAAAGTTTTAATTTCGCCATTTTTTTTTTCAATTTTTTTTTCTTCTGGTAAGGCAAGCCCGAAGCGTGCGTCCTCTAACGACAGGTGAAAGCAGTCTTTCTTCAGCGTCCGACACTTGGTTTATCTTCTAGTCTATTATAATACCCAATTATAAACTGATTTTTTCAAATCTATCTTTGCAGGTATTTCATCAATGGGTTCTGATAGCGGTTTCACATCAACTTCTTCTCTTTCAACGATGGATAATTCTGAAGCAGGAGCCAAGAGTCCAGCTTCTAGATCACCAAGGTAGTTACTAATTTTATTGATTCATTTAGAGACAACATTGTAAATCATATATTTACCAATATAGGTATATTTCACTTGTATTTAGAACATAGTAGATTAACAATTAAAAAAAGGTTATATTAAAAAGACTCATCTGCATCTGATATGTGTGACTATGTTCTAAATACGTCGCTGAAGTCATTTTCATTTTGATATTGCCAGTATGAGCTATATTTCTATAGTGATAAATTTTTATTTTACTCTTGCATCTAGTACAATGCAAAAGATAAAGAAACCAAATGAAAATGAGAAAGTGAAAACTTTAGATAAGGTAAAAGTTCTAAAAGAATTTTTTTTCATCTTGATATTGGAGAGATAATTTCTTTACAACTAAAATGGTTTTTATTTCTTATTTATTTTATTTTATTTTTATTTTTATTTTTTTTGCAGGAAATTTCAAAGAAAGGAAGAATAGATGAAGATCTTCTAGGTAGGTGTGATTTTATTTTTATTTTACACGGCTTAGTTGATTTCTGCAAATTTTGCAAATTCTTCTAGGATAAACTCAAGTCAAGTTTTTCTCGATTTTGTTTTGCAAATTTATGATGTTTGAGGAAGAACGTACTACTCTTCTCTTCTTTTCTTTTTATTTTGCACATTTGTAAATTTGCCAACTTTCCTGCAATAGACGTCCAATTAAGCTTGGTTTGTTTTCAGGCGACGAGCAATGAACAAGAAGAGCTGGTTCAATATTTTAGTACGATTTCTTTTATTTTCTTAGCATGGTGCAAGAATGTTACAACCAGTTACCGAGGTGTCAAAGTGACAAACATGACAACCTCCTGGCGGAATGGTATGGCGTTTTGTGCTATCCTTAATCACTATCACCCGGAACTAGTGTAAGTATAACTTTCAACATTATAGTTCGGGTTTCAATTCATGATCAGTCGTTCTTCTATATAAAAATCTCTTAAATTAGTTTGTAAAACCGAGGCAAATTTCATCAAATGCCTCGTTCTTCCAGTCTATTTTTTTATTATAAGCTTTTCAGAATAGTTCTTTCCCAAAATACTGTTTACATGTATAGATTGCTTATACCAATCTCGTCTTCGTGTATGTAATTGAGTCTCGTAGAAGTTAAAAATTCATCAAAAGTTAACATAGTGTATAATACCTTTGAGATGATAGCAGAGCGTGCAAATATTTCTTGACTGTGTATGGACGGTATTTCCAGAGGCTCTATCCCTGGTGCTATTATCAATAATGTAAACAAATATGTTTTATACATAACCTGAAGACCTACTCTGATATTGGAAATGGGTAGTTATTTTGTTTTCCATATCGTAGCGTCACGCTAAAATGCGCTGCGGGCTGGTTTCTTTAAATAATCAATCTGCTATCCATCATTTATTATTCACAAAAAAAAAGTGCCCTGGAATGTTTACCAGTGGTAAGCCAAATGACGCGACTTGAAAAAGCTTCGATGAATTTTTAATGAGTTAGGCTTTTAATCGCTTTATTCATGTTTAATTTCCTCAAACTCGTCGTGATGTAGAATTGTAAGGGTTTGAAAAGCGGATCAATTTTTTGTTCCTGTTTACGAAGTGAAAACAAATCAACTCACAACTAAAAAGAAACCACAGTAACAAATTTGAAAAGAATTTGTTACAGAGAGATTCCGTTGATATTCTTTATATGTAACCAGTGTCATAGTTTTCTTTGTGATTGCTGAGTTCTTTGACAATAAGTGTTATGACGAGCTATAATCTCGGTAGTAAAAAAAAACAACACATATATTCAATTATGTTTGAGACTAGCTCTTTAAATGAAGCAATTAGCGTTTGAGATTCCTTAGGTTTTTCTGAATGGCGATATATTTTGTCGTTATTATATTCAGTAGATCAAGACTCTGTGGTCGTGTGTGTGTGTGTACACTTGACTTGTTTTACCATACTTTAACAAATATTCTGTCTTCTCTTAGAGATTTTTCAAGCTTATCACCACACAACATCAAGAAGAACAATAAATTGGTTTGTTTTCATTTCATTTTATTTTTATTCCTTATAGGGGGCTATGTTTACATTACAACAGTTATGTACATTCAATGATATTGTGCTTACATTGTGGCTTCCGTCACCTCTTGTCTGGCTTGTGTTTTTCTTTTGGGGTGTTACGGCTCAGGAAGTGGACTTACTTTAGAATTGATGTTGACGTATTTGTCATCTAATAAAAGCTCTTTCCAATGATTATATATGTCGCGTATTTGAAATACGTAACATACATGCTGTTGGCTCACCAGTTTTCTTAATAAAAGAATGATATTTTTTACTGACCGTTTTTTACTCCTCTTTAAAAAACGAAATGACGAGCTAGTGATGTCACACTAGTAAGATTATTATTTGTCTATGATATTTTTAAATCTCTCCCAAGAAAAGCAACTCTTTTTTTAACACTTTGCTTCATGAGAAGCATTTCGTAACTTTATCAGTGACTTTTGACATGTATGTGAATTTTCTTTTTAATAAGCTTTTTGAAGTCTAGCTCGTCTTATTAACCTACATAAAGATTATAAGATTTTTTTTTATTGTTGTTGGTTGTAGTTTTTGAATTGAGTATAGATTTAATGAGATTGCAGGATCGAAATCACTGTAACACACAAAATTTAATTGCACAGTTGACAAGTTGTAACATTCAAACGTTCAGTGTGCTGATACATGTGTTTAGGAGGGTCATGTAGAGGCTTTTTTTTTTGGAATAGCACAGCGTGGAGGAGTGTTTCTTATTGATATGGCACGCAAGTTTGTGTGCCGTATTGATAGAAGAACACTTTTCCATGTGTGTTTATAACCATTTCTTGTAACATTCATCAAACATCTCACTTGTCTCAGTCGTGGTGATAAACATTTTGGAACATTTTTTTCGGGGGTATCATCGCTTTTCCAAATGTGTTTTATCTCTTTTAGCGAGAGGTTCTATTCTTGATATCATGGCTTCGTTGTTTAGTTCTTTATTTTGCACACTATCTTATACTCCAGAGTAGATTTCCATAACCAGTGGCAAAATGTCGACCGCGAAACTTTTCTGCCATTTTGTCTCTCTTATGTTAAGGAAAAAGATTTTGCGGTAGGCATTTCAGGCAGTAGGTGCACTCAAAAATACCCATGCACAACATGGTTAAGTCATCTCAGTTGTTCTTATTCTACTAGAACTCTCGGGGTTTAAGAAAGATCTTTTTGGTATTCTTCTAAAGTGTTATAGTGTCATATTGGTAAAAAGGTGATAGTCTTATTAAGCCTGTTTTTTTCGAACTAAGCTATGTCTAGACACTTCTACGTCACTTTTGTATGGATGGCGTCATTCAGTTTAATTTGAGTATTCCAGAGAAGTGTTATAACTTTATAGTTGTGGTTGTTTATTAGTCCCATTGCAAAATGATTTTTTTTCTTGGGCGCTCTGTATGCCAGGAGTTGATTGAAAGATGTTTTTCATTTGCTCTGATTTTCCCCTAGGGAAAATTCGCGAAAATACTAGTCTAGTAAGAATCATTGGTTTTAGCTTTGTAAAGCCGAGCGTTAACTAATTGGAATTTATTTTTCATACTGAAATAATTATAGGGTGAGCCAGCAAAAAAAAAAGACACTTTTGTCCAACAACAAAAAAAACACTAGCAAAAAAATGCACACAATCTCTATTCTTAAACCAATTACAATTTTTATGATTATCCCGATTTCTTTTGTTGTCCAAAGGTGAACGACAAAAGTGTAGGTTTCCCGACTCGCCTCCCTTTCATATGGTTACGCATGTCGAGATACATAGGAGCGTTTTATGATCTAAAAATACAGCATTATCTAATTTGACATTATTTTAGTTTTGTGAAGAAAAAAATGAAAACAAAAAGTTTATTTCGTTTTTTGAAGTTTTGTCTTCAGTACTAATGTGACCCTTTACATAGCACATATCGAAATACTGTTCCTTCATGGCGAATATTAATACATAATTTTTTTGTTACCAATCTATAGGCTTTCGATGGCTTTGAATACCTGGGCATTTCCAAGATCTTGGACCCCAATGACATGGTGCACGCCGCCACACCGGACAAATTGACAGTGATGACCTACCTGCATCAGATCAAATCATATTTCGAAAGCTCGCCCGCCAAAAACAGTATTAATTTGTTAATGTCACAGTATAATTTCATGACCGGAACGGACGAAGACATGTTGAAAACAATGACCAAACAACCCTCGCCCAACCACAAGGCTGAGAAACCGAAGAAGAGCCTGCGGAAGAGTTTTCGCAAGAAGAAAGATAAAAGTAGTGAAAATACAGCGGCCGGTGAAATAGACAGTATAACGGACGCCCAAGAGATAAACGGTATCCTCAATCAATTAAGGGAAGACGAACGGATGAAAGAACTCAAGCGTATCGAAGAAAACATGAACAAAGAACCTGCGGCGCCCGTAATCAAAAAAGCCCTGCCACCTGCCAAGATGATGCGGGGCGAGAGTGCGGGGAGTTTCGACGAAGACGAAATGTTGAATTCGATCATCGAGGCAAATAACACGGAGGAGACATCAACTGAACAAGTGAGGCAATGTTCGGCTCAAAGTACTTGTTGTTAGGGCCTTTGCAACGCATCAAGAATTCTACTTCACCCTATATAATGGTCGCATATAAATTAACACGATAATCTTTAATTTATTCGATTAATGTTTATAACAAGCAAAGAAGTGTCTGCCACATTGTTGTCTTTTGCACATGGGCGCAGGTCAAAATGGCGGCATTTTGGTGTAGATTAACGTATTGATTTCAATGTAACTTCAAGTATTTTTGGCCGAGCGAATGCAGGCTATATTTCCCCTGGTGGATGTGCTTATGGACCACATTCTTTTGCCAAGGAATTCTTTTACGTTCATACTGTGTCTCTTTTATAGAACAACAGAATGGAACCAGCGAAAACAAAGGAACCCAGTTCTATTGAAACTTTGGAAACCCCGTCGAAGGATAAAACAGATTCTGGAGTAGAAAATGAACTTTACACGGATACCAACAAAATAGACAATGATAAAAATGACCAGGCGGTAATAGAGACTCCCACCCAATCACTTTCAAGTACGCCCTTGGAACAGAGGGTGCGTAGGAAATTGCCGCTGACGAAGCAGTTATCTGGAGAAAAAGTTGCTGGGGAAGAAAACGAAAGTACCGTAGCCGATAATGAGAAGGACTCGTCGCAACCAACGGCCACAGAACCTTGTGATGGTGACACCGATGACTCGCTGCACAATAATACATCTCAGGAGCTCAGCGGTGGAGAGATCTCGCCTTCGACCAGCACTCCCATTGAAAAGGAGGCCCCCGAGGATCTGCAGAATACAGTTGACGCTGACGAAGAGAACACGATGGTAGGCCAAACTTTTAAGAAAACACGCAGTTCCCTCCCATTCCATTATACGAGTTTGCGCATTCTGCATTCATTCCGACTCGCCATGGCAATGCAAATCAGTAAAGCAAACTCGTATAACGGGGAAACCCTTGTATCACTAATAAAGATAATTCTCATATCTTAATTGTGCCGGCTAGGAAAGAAGAAGTATGCCTAAATACAATCCTTTTCAGTGACATTAATTTACAAAGCTGTGCATGCCTATGACCTTGTTGTTATTCCATCCCTTTGTTTTAGAATAAACAAGACATGATTCAAGAGCGCGCACGTCAGCTCATCCTGGAAGCGCGTAAAAAAGCGGCCGATGAAAAGGTAAAGAGATTGTTTGAAGTATTTTAACGCACTTCCCTGTCAGTAAAACTTTAGCCCTCCTTTTTATGATAAAGCAGTTGTTCGAAACAGCCGGATCTTGGATTGTTTAGATGGCAAGATCAAGCCAGCCCAGCGTTCCATCCAATATCAATGTGGAGGAGTGTATTGTTTTGATACGGCACGCATTATTGGGTGCCTTATCAATAGAAAACACTCCTTCACATTGATGTTGGTTTGAGCTGGCCTTTTTTAGGAAATAAATGTGAAAAATCGAAGACAGCGTTGTGATTTGTCCGGTTTCTTACTGTATCCTAGGCTTTTTTAAAACTGTCCCTCGACGCTGTATTATGATTCTATTCTATCTTATTTATTTCCAGGCTGCTGAAAAACCCGAAAACCTCGATGCGCGCGCGAAGAAGTTTTCTGAAATTCGGAAGCACAGGGAAAAAGTTCTTCAACATAAGCTCGACATGGTAAGGCATAATTTTGGACGTTTTTGGGGGTTGACTAGGTGACCAGTTCTTGTTGCAAATTAGCAAAAAAGTACAACAAAGGGGAATATAAGCAGGGTGTTTTAGCTACAGTCAAAAATTCAGCGATATTAGCTGTTTTCCCAATTTTCTTTTGAGAAGAAATTCTGTTTATGGATGACCAATTTTGGTAACATTTTCTTTAACACTTGGGCTATTATCTATCATTTTAATCTCCCAATTTAGTTACATGTATAAATTTTTTCTGTCATGGTTAACGCCCTGTAATGTCTTTTGAAAGAAAAACATAAAAGAACAGTGAAAAGATTCCGTAGCAGGTGTTTGGGGACGTAGGTAGGACTCTTGTTGGTGGATGACTGTCTGGGACGCTACCATAGGATAATGCCAGTAGGCAATTTCGTCAAAAACCCACTTTGTAGGAGAGTGTTTTCTATTGAAACGCAAGACGTAATTAACGCAATTTCAATAGAAAATACACTCCTGCGTAGGGGTTATTTAGTGATTTTGCCGGCTGGGATATATATATAGAAAGAAAGTTATAGTTAAACACGGCGTGCTCGTATTTGAGAGAGTGTTTCAGGATTATTTTTTTGTATTTTGTTTGTGTAGCAAGAAGACAGGAAACAGTTGTTGAGATCACAAGCCAATCAGTTGTTGCTGGACGCCAAGATGCGCGGCTCATTGCACAACATTGATCGTACCAGTCCCACCACAGATAACGCCCCTTCTTCCATAGGTGGTAGCTTGTCTGACATCGAGGCCAGCGCTAGCTCACCGGAGACTCAGCGGAACTCTAAACAACATCCGAACGACTTCAGGAAGAACCCTTTCACACTGGTCAAGAAGAAGCAGCTGAAGCACATCTCACACAAGAATTACTTAAAAGAGGAAGAGGTTCCCGAGCCAACCCCGGAACCAAAATGTAAGAAGCCGCTGTCCAACTTTTTATTTAATAAAATGACCAGGGATACTCCCTGGAAGAAGTAATTATAGAGCTCTAAATCATACCATTCCACTAGGCACCATGAATAGCACCTACTATTTTGTTATTAACTTTGTATTTTAATTTTAATATTTATTTACTCTTTTTTACGAGAATAAGAATGTAAGGTTTTTGAAAACCATTTATTTATTTACTGGAACATTTTACGCTCTTAAGGTTGAGGACGCTGACGCAAAGACCTCCACAAATGATGTATTCATTTCGTTCTGTATTTTAGTAGCAGTAAAGAGTTCGCCTACGAAAGCCGCTAAAACGTACGCTGAATCGCGGAAAGTTCAATTTGATACGTTCGAACAGGGTTGTCAATACAAACCAAAAAGAGATGTCGGTATGTATGTTTTGTGTGTTCGTTTGAAATCTGGTTTATAATGTTCTACTCTTATCTGAGTCGGCAAAAACTTTCTGTTTAGTAGAGAGTGTATCCCTTTGCGACTTGTGTTTAGTCTAGTAATGATTGTACTAAAAGACTATAGGATCTACTTTGAAAGAAAGTTATTTAAAGAAAATCTCTACGTGAGAGTGTGTTGCTAGTGAAATGACATACATTTAGTTATCACTGACTTATATCGAAATGCACCCCTCCCTCCCTCCCCTTTTATGACTGGATAGAGCACTAAGGTGTTGTGCACAACAATGATTTGTCGCTCTTCTTCGTAGCTGCTGAAATTGCTGCAGAACTTGCAAGGCTGAAGGGAGAAGAGGAAGAAGCACAGCGAGTATTTGATAAAGAACAAGCGGAGAAGAGAGGAGACAATGAACACAGTGAGGGAGAGCAAGTGAATGACGATGGTGAAGAATTTTCTGAGGAAGAAGAGGAAGACGAACACGTGGTAAGATCACAATGTTTTCGCCCATCTTTCCCTAGCTTGCCGCTGTAACACTAGAAGAATACTTCTTTGCAAGCCTTTTGAGATTTTGAAATATTTTCCCTGCTTGGCTATTGTTACTCGTAGATCTGAAAGTTGAAATAAAAATGATAAACTAGCCATTGATAATTGGACAAAAAAAATTTTGTTGGCGTTTTTTTAAATGTTTTTCTTTCTTTCTTTTTCAGCCTGTCGATGACTACTTCTACGAACTAGAGAATTTCGTAAGTAATATGATTTTTTTAAAGAAACTTAAGGGTTAGAATCCACCACAGCCTGCAACCATGTGTTTCGGTAGTAAAGTAGTTAGTTAGACAGTTCAGATCGGCGTCCTAGGGTTCCGAGTTTGAATCCTAGAGCTAGTATCGAGAACTTGGAACTATTAACACTGAGGAGTCCAATATTGGCGGAATACGTGTGTGCGGATTGTTAGAGTTTGGTTTATAATTTCCTCCTTTTTTTTCTTGCATAGAATCTCAAGTCGGCAGACGAATACTATTGTAACGAGTTGGTTCAATTGGAGCAAGAAACTAAAGCCCTGGATAGGGTTGCCCAGAAGCTTGAATTAGAACTAAGGAAAGCCATGGCTGCAGGTACGGCATTTTAAGGTTGTTTCTCATTGTTAGAGATTACCTGTTAGAATTCTCTTTAACGTGTATGAAAGTCCGAGTTGATTTCCCAAACAAGAGACCAAAGCCCTGGCTATTTTCCGACGAAGAATTTAGTTAAATGAATATTTTGTTCCGATAAAGGTAAGTTTAAAGTGATTGCATGATAAGTTCGTGTAACAGTCTGAGACCACCGAAAATTGTCTCGATTCCCCAAACATTGTCAAGAGACATTTCATTGAAAGAACGAATTGTTTATAAAGAATCGATGAACTGTATGTAACGAGCGTTCACTTTTTTTGTTGCCGCTAGGTGACCAAGAGGAAGAGGAGGATTTGCTTCAGGAGTGGTTCAATTTGGTCAACAAGAAAAATGAGATCATCAGGCGGCAAAATGAAATCGCTTTACTGTAAGTATTTGTGATGGGAATTTGTGGAAAGAACCAAAGTAGTATATATTGGCCCAGACGGTAATTTGCAATGAAATAAGATCATAAATATCTTTCCATAAATGTGAAACAAAAACAAAAACAAGTTGGTATAACAAGTTGCACAGTAGTAATAGAGTAATTTATGTCTGAAAAAAAATACTCTCTTGTCAATAGATAACAATACAATTCAGTATTTATTTTTTTTAGACATACATAGTAGCAGTGTAGTATATTTTACGTGGATAAGTCTTGCTAACCTAGGGCCTTCCCAAGCTAACCTAGTAGGGCTTTTCATACCACAGCTATCTACACAAAATATAATACACTTTTACCTTTAGTGCATTAAATGTCCGAATTAAATTAATGCAGTTATGTTTTCATCTTGAATCTTGGAAAATCATGAGCCAATGACTTGTGGTTAACTGTCACTTGATTCGATAACTTGACGGCAATTATTTGTTGTCAATTTTTAGAGCAAAAGGCGACGATTTGGAGCGACGATGTGAAATTGTCAACCGGGAACTACGTGTACTTAGCACCATGAACGGTAAGTACTTCTCTATTCGTTTCTTTGCCTTTACATGGATAATTTGGTTTTTCTGAAGGTAAATTTCGAATCGCGCGATTACTTTCCGAACCACGTCTTCTTATCAGTTATATATTATAAAGTGTACCATGCTTACTGCCATTACTTCTACTGTACGTTTGTCTGATTCATAAGGATATCGCATACAAACTCTTCGTAAAGCCACCAGAAGGAAAGGAATCTTGTAACCCATTTCAGTTGATTGATATTCCATCCCTTTCTTATTATATTAGAGTACGATAAAACGGACGAGGTTCGTCAACGCGAAGATAACCTTATTTCACAGCTCGTCACACTTGTCAACCAACGAAATAGGCTCGTTCAAATTGAAGATACTCAGCTACAACAGAGGTAAACAAATAAACAACTGAGTTAAATAAGTTTATTTGGGCACAAAGTTTAATAATAAGAATAAGATAAAAAGCAACATTATTCAGTTAGTTAAAAACTTGAATATATTTTAAACGTTTCGAAAGACGTCCTTTCATGATCAGTAAAAATAGTACATAAAAAATAAACTACTGAGCTGTGGAAAATAAAGACTCCTAGAACGTCTTAGATTTGAATTTCAATTCTCTTGGGGGAAAAGAGGTCAGAAACCAGACAGGAATGTTAAATAATTGTAAACACGACCTACATTCACTCCTTCGCTTAGACTTTCAGTTTAAATGGTTTTAATCCATTTTTCTTATTTTGCTTATATTAGCGTCCACGATGAAGAACACGTCCAAACTGTCCTCCAACAGCAGACTTCCTTTAACCAAAAAGCAACAACTGTGGACTCTGTTGTCGGTTGGGTCAAAGGTTTCAAATCAAAGGTGAGCAAGCAATTGAACTCTTGTGATGGTTTATTTTACTTCAGCCTTTCCCCCGTCAGTGCATCCACGAATTGTCAGAGCCGTTTTTAGGAAAGTTGATAAAATTATATGTGTTTTTATAGTCCAAAAACGCATAACATTTGACAAGTTGCTTAGAATTGTTGGCCGAGCTATTGCGAAAATTGACGAGGTCAAAACTGTTTTTTAGCCAATTTCAAAGCGGGCTAAATATTCAAGAAATAACTTTTGACAGACTCAGCACTCAATAAGTTTGGGTCATCGTATATGTTCTTAGGGAACCACTATCTGTAGAAAGTGCCTATAAATAAAATATTTCTCATATGACACCTCACACAACATAACATAACCGTTCCTCCCACCTTTGAGCCAAAGAAAGCTCTGAAAAGTTTTGAATTATTGAACGAATTTAATTCAAGTGTTAAAACCTTTAGTCTTCCTTTATCTGCCATAGCATTTCCTTCACGATATGTTCATATTCTATTTTTACAGTTTTGGTGAGAAAAGGAAGAATGGTGAAAGGGGTTTCGGGCGATAATGGAGATTTGGGGACGAAGCAAATGGGACGTTGTTTGTTAGTGTGCTCCTGAGAATCTGATTGCAAGGATTTTGGTCGTTACCAAACAACAAAAATCACAAATTTTTAATCACAGCTAAGAAGAAGAAAAACCCTTGTCTGCCTGTCTTGTATTGTGGCAGAAAAATAATCTCTTTTTTTTATTTTCAGTTTCAGTTTTTCCTTGTTTGACAAGGAATTAATAATTGGATTCTTTCTTTTTCGGTGATATTTTTTATTTGATTTCCTTGTAAAGGGATTTAGGAGTCTACTCTTCCTTGATAAAAGGGGTTGTCTTATTTTTATCTTTGCAGCCACGCATGGTAGGGGCCCATTCTGCTTTTACATATAAGAACAAGATGGTTCAATAATGGGAAATCATCTCTATAAAAGGGAATGTTGATAAGAACCATCTTTTCTGCGCATCTTTTTCGAAAAGAAAGATCTCTGTTATGAGTGAGAAAAAAATCAAGTCAACTTTATTTTAAATAGTAAAATCGCCTTTATAGAATATTTCTTTTTTTACCATTATTATGTTTTCTCTTTATTTTCATCTTAAACTCGCCCGGTCACAGCGTATCCTACATGTCACAGCACTAAGAAAGTCTACTTGAGGGCCCTCGTTCCTCGTTCTCTTCTTTTTTTATCTTTTTTATTTGAAATACATTTTTTTTTTTTATTATTTAAAGAATTTTTTTTGCTACAGATGGAATTGGTTAGAATTGTCTTGTATTTTTTTAGTTTTGTTTATCATATTTTTGTTGTTGCTGTTGTGTATAGTGTGTACTCCAAAAATCCGTACAATGTTGGGTCACATCCTAAGTTTCTCTGACCTGTTGACGCAGATTTGTGGAGGCTACACTGCACAACGTAGTTGAGCTAAGGCACACTAGATTGGAGTCCGTTATTATTATTTTTTTATCTGACAAAAGCCTTACCAATCCATGGTATACAGTATGCACAAAGTGCGTACTAAATGGAGCCTGTTAACGTGTAACAAAAAGTAGACTAGCACTCCATGGTATAAACCATAAACGGTGTGCGTACTAAATTTAGTGTGTTTCAGCTCTATTAATAGATTTGTAAATACTGAGGATAAGAATTCACGGAGTACTAAGAAAAAAACATTTTTTTATACGCTTATTATGTTATATTTAAGAAAAAAAAAGCCTTATATAAAAACAGTTATATATATCTATGAAATGTATATAATACATAATAGTCGGGTTGTAGATGAAACAATATTGTCAGATTTCATTTTTGTGCCTTGTCACGCAGAATCTTTTTTAGCAATTCTCCTCCGGGGAATTTAATGAAAAACCACAGTGGTAACGTGTTCCTACACATTTAAAAACACATAAAAAGACACGTTACCACCGTGGTTTTCCACTAACTTCCCTGGAGGGGAATTGCAAAAAATTTCCTGTGTCATCTTTTAGTGCGGGAAGTATTCCCTTTCTAATACAGACTTTGCGATTTATAATGCGTGTTCAGGGTTTTGTGTAAAAGTTGCTTTTGTGTTGTATTTTTCTTCTGAAAAGTCAATAATTGGTTGGTTGAGGTATGAGATAGGGTAAACGAATTTCTTCGTTAATCACTATCAAAACTTGCTGGATAAACAGGGGGAAATCTAAGAGAAATATTTCCAGTAACCTTCTAAATCCAATGCTGGAATTTGGTTGACCAGAAAAATTGAGAAGAATTTCCCACGGAAAAAGGTTGCAGGTTTCCCTGGTGATATGTCCTTTTTCCCTGGTCATTTTGCAAGGGGATTTGAATTTTTTTTCCCGTCTAAACAATAATAAAAATCATACGAATTAGCATTTTTTTTTTTCTAAGACTGAGCACTGAACATTTTAAACCCCAAATAATTTTTGGTAGATGAAGAATTCGAAAATTCTAGATTCAAATGATAACGGAAATCTGGAATATATTATAATTAAAGTTCTTATTTTTAAAGCTACTATCTTGTTTTTTTGAGTGAGTAGAGATAATGCATTTTAACTCTTTTAACTCTTTTTAGCGCGGCTGTCTCAAATTGAAAAGAGAAAAACATGTTTTTTATTGCTGTATCCATATCGTTAACACTCGTCAAATACACTCAGTGTTTCACGAATTTCACAATTCTGTATGATGACTATTTTGCGGACCAGATAAGCACGATACAAGGCCTCAACACGTCGAATAGCATCACAAAACTCGTCTCCATCCGAACCGCTGACGTTAGCCTACAAAAGCTGATGGTGTTGAACGCGCGGCCGAAAGACGTGTTCTTCTCCTTCGTGCGGAATACGTCACTTCTCGATGAAGGAATTTCGACCGGAAGGAAATTGGATTTCAAGGATTCTTTGGAAAGTTTAGTAAGAGTAACTTTCTTCTTGCTTTTTCAATTGTGTCTTTGCATAAATCTTATATAGGGTAAATTTTTAAACGGCCTTAATTTATGCTCTTGAAGTAATTGAGGGTAATTTAAATTCACTGCATTTTGATTTTTTTCAAATTGTAGACAGTTTTTCGAAACGAAATACCCTTATTTTTGCGGAAAAAGACTTTTCTGTTTTTCTAATAGTAACTTTTCAAAGAAAATGGCCCTAGTCATTTCATTTTTGTCATTCTAGAGCTAACTATTCTTACTGTACTACCAGGTACAATGGTTAAAACACTCAAGCACTATAGAATGCAACTGATAAAAATAGAAAAACCGTATTTTCGATCTATGTTTGTACGCATTTCGAAATTGCTTTTGGAGAAATAATTTTAAAATTTACCAAAAAATCATTTTTTTTTTCTTTTCTAAAAGGAAAGCCAGAAGGGTGCAATCAGTATTTTTCAGCGTCCTTGCGACGATAGTTTACCAGCTAGTATAGTAGAATAGCAAGTGAGTTGATAAAATACAAATTACTGGTCCTTCTGCAATTGTGATAATTAATTATGTATTTTATCCTCAAAATAGGCCAAATCTTTGGAGAGCACCCAACACCATCACTGCTTCAATTATTCACCTCAACTTCGAAAATCTTTGATCGCCCTCGTGTACAGCATCTTCCTACAAGAACTCGCCATCGTCACGGATGACAGCGCATGCCTTGCCCACTTCTACGCAACATTCAAAATGGCGCTGAAAACCCACGAAATGAACAAACAGTTAAGGCCCAAGTTACACCACGTAGTTTACGATTCAAAGCGTGCCATCAGTCAAAACCATCCCTTCTACAAGTTGAAGACACTGGAGGTGAGTCTGATCATTCTCTTAGTTCCGATGTTCCAAGCGGCGGAGGTGTTCAGAGATTCCGAGCACTTTGCTCTACTTGGACCCTCGCAACTGTGGCTTGTACCTAACTATCAGGACGATCTGTCCACGCACAAACCAGCTCGAACGTTGACTTTCAAAGTTAAAGAAAAGAAAATTGAAGATGGCGGAAGTATCATTCACCGATATCGTAGTTTAGGAGCAACCATCACAAAAATGACGTCATCGTATTTGAGTTATCTAGACGAATGTAAACTGTAAGTGTATTTTTTTATATATTCTAGATGGTGTGCCTTGTCAGCTGTAGTCTAGGTCCGTGACTCAAAATACTGTATTATTATGGAAAGAGTGCCCAAGAAAAGTTTACAATAGAGGGGGGGGAGTATATAAATTACAATACATTCTACTAACACCACGAATTATTTATGGAATGAAAATGTCGATTTTCCCTTAACCAATGTCATTCATTGGTTAAGGGAATTTCCATACTAGAAATCCATCTCGGTGTTTTGTTTCTAATATATATTGTTTCATTGATTTAATAGGCAACATATCGAAGAACCTGTTTTCTGTTTAAAAACCAAAATGTTCTGTTACCTTCAAGAACTTCAATTCAATGGGGGTACAACCAATCTCGAACTAAATGTACGGTACCGAAATCTAGCAGATAAACAAACGGGTTGGATTGAGGTGTCTTCGGAAATCGTCGATGGTGAATTCTTGGTTCATGATCGGAATATTGCTCTCCTCAGACCAGTTGCTGGTAAGATTATACTCAATTTTCGCGATTCACAAACAAACGAGAATTACTAGCTAATAACTGGTCACCGAGCAAGGGCGCAGACGTGTGGATTAGCCTTAAGGCCGCATTCCACTTCGGGAGTTAAGGTCGCCGACCAAAGCGAATATTTTCTTTTCGCATTGCCAGCATTAATTTCCCGGCTTGTGATTGGTTGTTTATTGTTTATAACGTCAAGCGCTGCAAACGAGCGTCGTGAAAGTTGAACATTTTCAACCTAAAACTCTCAAAGCGCACATCGACGCACACAGATTATTGCGTAATCAGAAATCTCAAGCATGCGCAGTTGCCGGGCGCTTTGTTCGGCAACCTAAACTCCCGAAGTGGAATGTGGCCTCCTAGGATCTTTAGACGGCCTTTTCGGTTCTTTCTAGAAGGGTCCACAGCCAGGTTTCTGATACTATGCGATTCGCGTATCCAGATGAGCGAGTTGGCTAGGTATCGGTTCCGATTAATACAGACTAGTCTACGTTTTTCAAATCTGATGTTCAGTTGGACATAGGTACGGGGATCGAACCTTCGATCATCGGAACAGCGACTCGACTAGCAAGAAACGATCCGACGTCCTTACTAAATGAGCTTTCCGTCCTTGCGGAATAGACTAAAATACAATGATAAAAAATAATAAATATATTATTGGAAATCGATTCTGTAATTACTCCGCTCCTACACAAGTGTATTTTCGGACACACTGTACAAATAAAGTCTAGTTTGATAGGTTATAAACGTTTTTTATTCAAGTTCGGGGCCTTAATTTATTCTGACCTGACCTCATTATTTTCCAATACGTATACCAAACATTAGCCATTTGTCTTGCTCAGGTGATACCTGAACGTCCTTTCCATCAATTAATTTCACCTTCTTTCTTTCTTAGGTGACGTTCCTACACAAAATAAAATTCGAGCTGTTACTATTGTCGATATACCTTACTCCTTGCAAGACCCTCAGAACTACGATCGCATCAATGATAAATGTCTGTCCGGCATAAAGTGCTTATATCGAGAACCTCCTCAAAAGTCAGGTCAAAGTTCAAATGGCACATGGGTACCCACGTGTTGCATCGGTTACGTTATCGAGTTTTTCAAGATGATCATCCAAGACTTGAATCTGGACGTTGAACTATACCTGGTAGAGGACGGCTATTACGGTAAAAACAAGGGCGGTACTTGGAACGGTATGATCGGTGATGTTGCCTATGGAAGTGCGGATATTGCAGTGGGCGGTATTTCCATCACGGGTGAACGTTCCAAGGTGGTTGATTTTACTTCGCCCTGGGCGGAAGTTGATCTCGGCATCCTGGTCAAACCCAAGATTGTGAACTTACAATTTTTGAATTTCGAGTTCATCGCTCCGCTAGGTATTGACCTGCAAATTGTCCTCTGGGTGACTGTCATTAGCGTCATGATCATTGTCTTTGTCATCGAGAACAATCGCTACATCATGTCTTTAACTGACGATCGTTACATGACCGATACATACTATTCACCCGCTGAAAGCATGTCTTACATCAGTGGTGTCTTCCTCCAAAGGGATCTAGGGGGCATTAACCCGAAGAAGCCTGGGGCGAGGGTAGCTTCTATCGTCTTTGCTTTTGGCATGGTGGTCGTCATAACAACGTACACAGCAATGCTTGTCGAACAGGGTGTTCGGAGGGAAGAGAAAGATCCGTTTTTAGGCTCCAAAGATCCGAGGGTATGTCTCGTTATTTTATTACTATTAAAAATAAGTGCCGACAGAAGGCATCGGATGGTAATGGAGCTGTTACCGAGTGGATAAGGCCCTCGAGTTTTTCTTTTTAGTACAATCATAGTCCAAAACTTCTTTCCAACGCGCGTATTTAACAACAAAGATGGAGAGTGATAGCCGGGTCGGGATTGGTAGAAAACTGTTGTTTCATTTTTCTCTCGTTCCGTGCCGTACTATTTACAGGTCAGTTTAGTAACAGTGTTTATTTACATGGATACAGCATAAGAGCAGGTCTCAACAACCTAGTGCTGGTTAGGGGTTTGAGTCCGTCGCCGCCGGTCACAGCGGTGAAGTAACACCTTACTAATAATTTAACTGTTAAGTTAAGTTGTAGGTGTTAATGCACTCTGGAGTGCCGAATAATCGTCCCCTCATGAGGTACATAATATTTCCTTAACATCCGTTTTTTGTCTCTTTTATATCTCTTAAAGATCAGGAATGGACGATCTTTGCTTAAGAGGCATCTTTTGATGCTCAAAAGGAAATACCTTAAGGGAAGTAAATTTGGCGGATTTGGCGGGAATTTAATTTGGCGGATGCCAAAAAATATTAAATTTGGCGGGATTTTAATTTGGCGGATGGTCAAAAATTTGTCAATAAAACAAAATTGAAATAATATGCAAGAGTTCTTAATGTTACTTT
>JAYRBV010020800.1:0-11434 GCA_036023255.1 Mitrocomella polydiademata
TTAGAGCTAACGAGACTTTTAAATAAATTTTGGTAAACGACATTGTTTTTCTTTTTTGAAAACGTAACTTATGTCAAGAAAAATGTTCTAGACGTTAATTCTCCTTTAAGCGAATGCGTGAATTAATGTAAACAAAAAAACAGTTCGAGAGAAGCGAACATTTTGAAGTTTTCGATATTAGTTTTATAGACCACCGCAGCTGCAATTTGCTCAAAAAGCGAAGCAAAGCAAAACTGGGCTGTTGCTCAGGACTAGAGATTTTCTACCTGTAACGATGTTTAATCCCTACTTCCTATCAAAAATAGAACCATTACGGTATATATAGAATGCGTCTAGCCCACTCAACGGACTCTCTTGAAAACTAGCAGGAGATGTTCATTATTCTCACCTAGAATTATGCCATTTTTGTCTCGTTTAACACCTAGTTTCTTTTCCTCTGTTATCCAAAGTTGAACCAGTAAATAACCGACCGTCTTTTCGTCTTTCCCACGCCATAAATTGAGGTGCTTCAAAGTCTATAGAAAAAAAATATGGTTGACAATAACGTCGCTAAACAATTTTTTCTTTTAAAAGCTACGTTAAATTTTCTCGAGAAGATATTTTTGCGATTGATAGTTACAAAAATTAACAAAAAATATTCTCGCTTAAAATTAGGGTTGTAAGGTTGGTAATATTGTCGAAATATAATAGTCTTTTGGGGGGGATGTTTTCAGGGATTTTGTTTCAAATTCGCGGAAGACATTTTTTCGAATTGTCAATTTTGATTGAATTTCGCCTAAGATGTGGCCTAATACGCATTAATTACTTTTTACAAAATATCTCCCTTAAAAAAAGGTAAGACCTTTAAATCGCATTTCTACATTTAAGTTGATTTTAGAAGACTCACACTTTTATTTTCCATCAAATCAACCAATACACCCATAACCACGTTTTGCATTTTCTCAGGACAAACCTATAGAGAAATGAAATGAAATTCACAAATTAGTTGGTTTAATTTAAATTACTTCTCAAAACAAGTGGATTCCATTATTTTCGTGAGGTCAAAAAGAGTCAGTGCATGGCGGGAGTACTTTATTTCGTCAACCACGCTTTTCCAAGAAATTCCACGAAGGCCAGCGAAGGCATAGTTTTATAAGTAACTCCATAGGAGGGTTTTAAATAATTACTTAAATTTTACGAAAACTAACTCTCTCAAAGATACTGGTTAGCGGGATTAAAAATATAGAAATTGGTATTAGAAGGGCAGTATTCATGGTATCGCGACATTAAATTTACTTACTGTAGTGTCGATTCAATAATAATAAAATAAAATAATACAAACCTCGAGTAGATCCAACAACATAAAAGCCCCTTCCTTCTCGAGGAAACACACTTCATTCAGGTAACAACCAATAACAATAGACCTATGGAGAGGATTATCGAAGATTAGTGGAGCTGTGGCTCGTAACCTGCTGGTCACAGAGATGAGGATGACCTCTCATTGCTAATTTCCATAGGTTCCGTATGTAGGTGGTTCGCAACGTAGGCAGGACCCTCATTGATAACAGTCGACTTAGTACTGGAAGAGGCTATATCCTGGGTAAAAATTTGTAATAGTAATAATAATATTAAAATGATGTCAAGAATAAAGAGGGGGTGATTCTATGCAGTTTGGTTTTATGCCAGGTAAAGGGACCACAGATGTTATTTCCATCCTACGACAACTATATGAAAAACACCTCTGTGGGAAAAAGAATCTATATTTCATTTTTGTCGATCTGGAAAAGGCTTTTGACCGTATTCCTCGGAAAATACTATCTTGGTCTACGAGGAAGCTAGGCGTTGAAGAATGGCTGATTGACGTCGTCAAATCAATGTACGAAAATGCAAAATCTAAAGTCCATCTCGGTTTTAAATTCAGCGAGGACTTCAATGTTAAAGTTTGTGTCCACCAGGGCTCAGTCCTAAGCCCACTTCTCTTTGCAATAGTCATGGAAGCACTCTTAAGAGAATTCCGCATTGGCTGTCCATGGAAACTGCTATATGCATGACGACCTGGTGATTTCAGCTGATTCCATCGAAGATTTGTCTTATTCTTACAGAGTGTCTCAGAAAGGTTGACAGTTTGAAATGGGAATACGATCATAAGTCCATTGCTTTATAATTTAAATGTGAAATACTGATCATATAGCACATTCACCAATCCGGGGTTTCTACGCGTTATCTGGAGGTTGAACGCTAACTTGCCGTTGCAGAAACATAAAAAAGATGAAACAGTTAGGTCTGTGCAGAAAATGTATATTGTCAATAGGCTAGTGTAGAACTTGTCTTGTTCATTAAGAGTATTCATTCATTTGTTCATATGTTTTTGTTGAATTGAATGCTTGAATTACTTCAGCCTTATAAAAAAGTGTTCGTTTTTGTTTTCTATCCATCCCAAGCTAGTACCCATTCTCCCGCAGTTTAGAAACCCCGTATTCGTGTATTGTGTTACGTGTAACAAGTATTTACGTCTCTATTCATATAACGGCAGCTTTAAAAATTTTTCTGGGAATCTATGCATTGTAATTAAAATTAAGCAATCTGGTAGAGTCTCAAATCTATTTTCAGTTGTGAAAATACTGTTACTTTTTCTGGAATATAAGCCTCTAGATTCGACGCTTACAAAATTTAATTCTCCTAGAGTCGACTAATTGAATTGGCGCTTTTCAAACTTTGACCTAGACCGCAAGCGCCTAGATAAAGAGTTGAAATCTAGAAGTAATTAAATGCAATTATAATTACCAGATGCAATCCGTCGTGGAAAGGACAATCTTGTGATTATCGAGTGGACCATTTTTAACGTTCAAAAATCCATTCAAATATTGTGCCAGCATTTTCACTCCTGTTTCGCCAAATAATTCCTACGAAGAAATAAAATATGCCTTTAAATGTGTGAAAGTGCGATATATACAAGAGAAAAATTCGTGATGATATGTCAATTTCAGAGAAATTTTCACACGAACAGAGGAAAAAACCTTTCATTATTAGAAAATGCAACAATAAATGTACCTTTCGATGCAAGTCCCCCTCGCACAGGGCAGCCAAAACAAAAAGCATGTCGCATTGTAATTCGACATCCACTGAATCGTTACTATCAGTGCTCGTACTACACGAATTCAAAATGGCTGAAAAATAGATAAGAGGATTCCAAAGATAATTCTAAATCTCACAGCGCCGTTTGCTGAGAATAGTAAAAAAGCCTCTGATGTACAGAGTGTCTGTAAAAAATAATAACATAAACCCTTTAAACCACTGACAAACATCTTCCAGAAAGAAATGGCTCAAAATCCGCGGGCGGAAAGCAGTAAATGTGTGGTCAACATTAAATAAAATCACTTCAATATAAACGCGGATATTCGCGGATTCGCGGTCTGGAATCATGCTTGTATTGCTAGTGGTGTAATCTTACCAACAATTTGGGATATAACCCCTTGATCTGTCATGTCCTGTATGATTTCCTCATCGGCAGTTGTGCATATGGCTCTTAACAAGCGGACGCAATATCTCATTTGTGCTCTTTTGCTTCCTCGGCCACCCACACCATAGAAACTGTTACCGTGGCCACCAAAATCCTCTATGATTAAAATTAGGTGATAGATTTTAGCGTGTGTCCCTCTTAGATAAGCTTTATAGCAAAGGAATAACAACAATACGCTTGCTAAAAATCTTACAAAAGTGTGTCAAATCTTGAAGACAGTAGAAGCAAAGGGTCATCATTATTATTATTATTATTAATATTATTATTTGAACATATACCCAGGATAGCCTTTTCAGCTCTATAGAACTACATAATCAATGTGGGTCCTGCCATCCTTGCGAAACACCTACAAAGGAGCTTCATGGAATTAGCAGTGATTAGCAAGTTTTACCACCAAAGTCCTCGTAGTGGGGGTTGAGCCAGGGACCCTTTAATCCTAAGCTTGGAACTAACTGTTGACTCTTCTTGGAACAACTGAAAGACTGTACAAAGGCCCTAGATTTAGCAAGGCTATCCACATTGAATATATTACACCACCATTACTACAATCACAGCCAAAATTGTTGGGACAAATTGAAAAAGTCGGTTTTTTCGTAATTAGAGCCCTAAAAAAAACCCTCCCCCTTATCAATGTTGAACCAAACTTTTTTCTGGACTCAATCTATTATCAGGCTATAAGAAAACAACATTGATAAGGGGGGAAGGGGATTTTTCATCCTGTAGGGGTCTTTTTCTAACATTAGACACAACAAATTGCGTTTGTCGTGCAAGTAAATTTGGCCGTGATTGTAGTATAAAAAATGGACGCAATAAAATATTTGAGAACTGAATCCTAAGGGTATTGAAAGTCATTAACTTTCCACGATATTTGTACTGATTCCATCAAAGATCTTTTGATTTTTTGGCGAACACACTTATAGTTCATCGACCTGTTAAAAAAAAGCGAACTAAACCAAAGTTGTTTTTTACTGCTGAAGTATTGGAAACAGCTGGCAGCTGAGTAACATGACCGTGGCCTCACCTGAATTGATGCACCAATCAAGCATGGACAGTAATCTAGTGTTCCCTTGGAAGTTCACATAATCATTCAAGCATAACGGTGCCAAGGCAGCAATCACTGACATTGCATGCAGCTGCAACTCTTCAAATTCTGCCAAACTCCACTGTGCATCCAAGGGCTGTTTGATGGGGACAACATAGATGAATAACGCCAGCAGAACCTGCGACTTTGACAACACATCGATGATGGACTGGCTGGCAGGGTACAGGCATAGAATGTTGATTGCACTGAAGAAGAGCTTCTTTAGTTCAAAGTCCTCCTGGTGCTTCGATAGGTGCAGTTGGTTGATGGTTTCGTCTCTGGTCGGGATTTCCGGGTAGCTTGCATAGGATGCAATCATTTTGACGATTCCGCTTTCCACGACTGGTGCACTGTGGCATTTTGAAATGACCAGCGTGACCAATACAAATAAATCATTACGTAATTGCCTCTCTGCGTGGCTTTTACAGTTTCTCATGTGTTGAATGAATGTTGATTTCAAAGATCTAAAGAGACAAGATACATTGTGATTTATGTAGGTTTTTATTTTATCATTGTTCTTCTTTAATCTTTCTCGAAAAGTTTCAGTTAAAAGAGTTTTTTGCAATTTTTTTTTTTGTGCGTCCTAACGACTCTCTTCAGCGTCTTTGCGACGCTGGGAACCAGCTAGTCTATCTTAATAAAAGCACTAATTCTGTCTGTCCGTACGTGTGCATTTCATAAATGGTAGCCAAGCTGTGGGAGAAATAATATAAAAATTTCCTCCCCCCAAAAAAAAAGAAAATGTGAAAAATTTATTTTTGGTGAAAACTTTTTTGGCCTAAATTTTTTTGGTCCAAAACTTTTTTTTTTTCATTCCTCTAATTCATGTAAAAATCTTTGTTTTTTTGCAAACTTTTTTCTTCTGCAAACTTTTTTCTTTTTTTTTTGTGCGGAAAGCCCGAAGGGCGTGCGTCCTAACGACGGGTTTTATGCATTATGCGTAAGCAGTCTCTTCAGCGTCCTTGCGACGCTGGGAACCAGCTAGTCCATATAATAAAAGCCGTATTCTTTATCTACTGTATCTTTGTACGCATTTAGGAATGTTCGTAGAGGACTTTTGTGAAAAAAAATGTTTTTTAAAACTCTCCTGGGAATTGTAAACTAACTATATGATATTTTTTTATGTCACAAGGGAATCAATTAATGACTTCATAGTTAATCTACACTTTTTTTTGAAGAGCATAACTTAATTCCCAAGGGGAATAATATGTTAAGACGCGTAGGGCGCCTGAAATAACAAAAACTTTTCAAAATGAAAGCCCGAAGGGCGCTTGTAACTTGCACTGCGTAAGCAGTCTCTTCAGCGTCCTTGCGACGCTGGTTTACCAGCTAGTAGTAAAATAAATACCTTAGACAATTTTCAGCGGAAAGCTGCATGCTTATCTATAAGAAAATAATCATTATCATAGTGTTACTTTTGAAATAGCGAGTGATTCTTTTAATATAACCTATCCAAACCAATCGTCGGAAAGTTTCTGTGTTTTACTCATAATTATAACAAATTTTTATTTAGCTATATTTACTCTCAGTTTTTATTTCATTGGCGAAAATTAATAATTTATCAATTTGACACCTCTCCAGGAAAATACAAAATAGGAATAGTATCAATACAAATACCCTTCTACAAATATTAGTGATAGTGTACTATATTTTATGTGAATAGCCTTACTAACCTAGACCCTTTAGATGAACTTTCGGTTCTTTCCAAAAGGGTCCATAGTCAGTTTTACTGACACTATACAATTCACGCCCAGATGAGTGAATTGGCCAGGTAACAGTTCCGATTATTGCAGACTAGCCTACATATTCGAGACCTGATTTTCAGTGAGAGCAACCTGGACAGACACGGGGATCGAACCTTCGATTAATTGGAACAGATACTCTACTAGAGAACAATCTGATGCCCTTACTAACTAACTAACTGAGCTACCCGTCCTTTATTAAATTATTAAAATATTTCTATTCCTTAAAAAACAATAAAACTGTACCTGGTCGAGAGATCCATTTTCCAGAATATTCCAAAGTGTTTCCACCCCCAAAAACAATAACCTATAACAAACACACAAAGGTAAATTAATAGCAAGAATTTCTTAAAATGTTGAAAATAACAAATCTTCAAATATTATGTTCTAATCTAAGCCTGGACAGCTTCCAACGATCGGGCGCTGCCCTCTTGAAATCGATAAGATAAGTGACTTTTTCTGGGGGAAAGCGTTAAAAGATAGGGAGGATTTAGTATAAAATTCTGCCTTTTTCATGAGAATCGGAGACCACCCTTTTGATTTTAGATAAGAGCTTTGATACTCTAAAATCTTTTTAATCTCTGTCAATATGTAAGTTTTCCTTTTTGGTTTTTAATCTTTACTGGTAATCTCGGAAAAGGTGTATTACTTGTAATCTTGCAGATCTTGGTTCAAACCCAAACAGATACACGATGCTGCATTTGCAAGCAACATATCATCGCAAGTGAATCCTAAAAAAATAACAACAAAATAACTGTACTATATATATAAAAAAACTATAAAAAACTGTACTATATATATTATTTTTTTTCTTCTTCTAGCTACATTGTTTTGTTTTTTTATAATACCTGGTTACTACTTTAGCTATTGCAAAACCTGTCTCGTCTATTTTCGCATCAAAAGTAGGGTTGGTCAACTTGGTTGAATCTTGGAGCGAATTTGAGATCTTACGCTAAAAAAAGATTTTAACTTACTTGAATCAGATAAAGCAGCTAGTGATTTCAACAGAATGAATTTTGTTGCATTGTCGGAAACTTGTGCTAAACACTATAAAAAAGGAATAAAGAATTTAATGAAATCTGATAAACAGATTGTGAAACCGGGCGAAAGATTTTTTAATATGGATATACAAACCTCTGATAACGATCTGCAAACACTGCTACTCTGTGTAGCTTGTTTGATGAACTTATTTGATACGGGTTGAATATCTAAACATAAATAAACAAAACTTGCTTCATATTTTCTAATTAATTCTAAATATTAAAAATATGGCTGCACATTTACAGGACTCGAAACATAATTATAGGGATAGACTAATCCAGTGATAACTCAAATGTGAAAACATTTAGCCAAATTTATTTTGTAAATCTAGAACAAAAATACTGTATAGAAGTTATAAGTGCTATTTTCATTATATTCAATTACTAGAATTCATACACATTTATATTTAAAAAACAAATCATCAACAAATTTACTCTTTTTTAATGAGGTGTTTAAATTAACAAATTTTAAATTGCTAACACAACATACCAAACGTTTTACCTGCTGAATGGCGGGCTTCATAGATATACAAATGAGATATTGAAGCTACTGTGGAACATTTCACTTTATCTGATGATCTTTCCGCGTCGTGTCCTGTAAAGTAAAACGAAAAACAATAAAATATCAGGCAACTCTTTTATTTCAAAAATATGTCGAACGAACTAGTGTTTTGGTAGAAGCAGTTCAAATGCTTTGAAAGCTATTAAGGTTGAGTGTTCCGCTTTCAGTTTTTCCATATACATTTTCATGTCTTTGCATACTTAACCGACTGGTAGGCAGTGAATTATTCAGACATTTTTCAGACATTATGATATGTTGATTTTAGATTTTTGTGATAAAATACCTCTGAATACTTCCCTGGTAGGATAGATAGTATTTATCTTTCATTTTAAAATGGCTCTTAAACTAGGAGCACAATTAAATCCAAAAAATGCTTTTTAAAAAATTATTCTAATGAGATAATTTCAAAGTACAGTAAGATATTGTTTTCACTATTACATATTATGAATCCAAGAATAAAGTATTACCCAATTCAGAAAAACAGTCACTGATAATTGACGAATAGTTTTCTTCGTCTGAAGTCTTGCTCTTTAAGAAAGGATACCTGCAAAAGATACATCATTTCAAAAGTTCAAATGCTTTATACAGTAGTTGAAAGAATATAAAACAGACTTGATTTCTTTGCGTGTAGTAGTAGTATGTACGATTTCTTTAAATTCATCAATGTTGACCCCTTCCCCGACACATTTGTACACTTTAGAGGTAAAAAAAAAGTATACATATTTTCAAGACATCATGATTTTAACATACAGTAGTAAAAGGATACTAAAGGATACTGTTTATCTCTCATATTGTATATATTCTTAAGAGAGAGGCTCTGGTCGACTAGAAACCAACCAGCAGATTCCCGTTAGTGGGAATAGTACAGTACATCAAAAATTATATCAATGTGACTTACTTGAAAAGTACAAGAACCATACAAACCAAATCTTCATACCGACTGTCAATGTTGATATAATCATGGCATTTCTTTAAAATTTCTAAAACCAGCTTGACATCTTTTAAGTGCTATGAAGATACATGATGTTAAGAAAAACGTTTAAACAGATCAAAAAAGTTGTTTCTAAAAGAAGCAACAAAGGTCAAGAATAGATATCAACATTTACGTACATTTAAAAAAATAAAAAATAAAATAAAAATTCAAAGGAAAAAAATTCAAGGTAAAAAATTAACATAAAATCAAAAATCAAAAAATCTTGTATAAAAATTTTGAGTGCTTTACCCCTCAAACATTTAAAAGTCTCACACATAACCAATATTTTGAAAAATGAAGGACATTTTGTGAAAAGATACAATTCCATGCTTGTAACAAGAACAAAGCAATTTCACTGCACGACAATGCCTCTCAACTAATCCTTTCTATAATATTGAACAAGTTATACGGTTATTATAAATTATGCATCAATCAATAATAAGTGTATGGGTATACAGTTTCTTTATTTTGATACAATAATAACTGTGTGTGCTTTACCGGAAAATATCGACCAAGTGTGCACTCTGCACTGATGAGAGGGTTAACAATAAAAATATATTTTTTAAACTGATATACATATCTCAATAAGAGTATGATGAATTGTTATAAAAGGTATTTGAATAATAATCCACTATCCCATGCATGCATTACAAAGTGGATCTACAGTATCCATGAAACAAAGACACTTTGATATTAACTTACTGAGTGTGTGTTTGATAAAAGTTTTAGCAATTTTGCCAAATTTATTTCTGGCAACAATTGGATTTGACCCTACAATTAGAAAGATAGTTGTTTTAAATAGAAGAAAAATTAAACTCACTTCCTTCATAGATTATTCATTACTGTAAATTGACTATGTAGTTTACTGTATAGTGAATTTTACAGAAATATGAAAATTAAAAAAAGGTTTCCAATTTATTGTAATGGCCCAGCACTATCAAATACTTTTTTTAATTACTGTTAAAGTTTTTCATCATTATCAATTTCTTCGCGCATCTTTATTGCTCATTGTGTACTCATGAGTACATCACAGGTTCCTTTTAGAACTTTGAAATATCTCTCACAAGCAACTTTGACGTTTTTCAACATCAGTTCATAAATTCAGTTCATTTGACTGCTCTTACTTTTATTAAGATAAGACTCAAAATCCATAGTTGTCAACGAAGGGATTTTCAAAACAAAAATAAAAACGCTTGAACGGCCATAATATATACACAGGTTTTCATATTAATGAAATATGAATTTTTTTTTTGTAAAATAGAAACACTTGATAAGCAATCTCCCCCGATATGTTTTTATATTTATTTTTATTTTTATTTTAGAAACACTTGCAGTGCTACTCTAGTCCTTAAATTTTTTGATCACAGTAAAGTGATGATTTTTTAAATCAAACAGTCAAATGTCAAAATGAATAGACCTTTTTGATATACAAACAAATGTACATACACGATAATCTACTTGTGATGACACATCATTTTCACTCTCCTGCATCTGTGTTTTATGTCAGATTCAAGATTCAACAAGTTTTAACTAATGTATTTTTACTACCATTGCACAGGAATTGTATTTTTGACATGTGTACAGGGCTATATTTTGACAGGGAGATGTGTGTCAATGTAAATCAACCCTTATCTAACCCTTATCACGAGTTGTTGGTGGCTGGCAACAAACAATTTTTGTCATGCTTTGCGGAAGAAATTCGTCAAAGTCTTGAACCACTCCCTCCCTGTCCTTTGCAGATTTTTGAATTAATAATTGAATAACTTAAAAATAAGTGCTTCTCACAGCGGACAAAATTTGTGATGAAAATAACGGTTGTATACTTATATGATGGAAAAAAGACTACATACAGTAGCGGGAAAGCTTTGACAGACAAAATCCCCAAAAAGCGTGATAAAAATTCATGTTAGTCGCTGGCCCTTGAAGAAGAAACACTTTTTCCTTTTTAAGATCTTCTAAGTCCCTTGAGACGATCGCATAGTTAACGAAAATCTTACACATTTTATGACGGTAACAAAATAAATTCAGCATTGTGTCAGTAGATGTAAGAGTAAACCTTAGGTGGAGTGTATGATCTGCTACTTGCTTGGGAGTGTTGTTTATCTATGCGTGATTGTACAGATGGGCCATTGTGTAGGAAACGATATTGTTTTTCCCTTTTCTCGGCTAAGATCCAATATTGCAGCGCGATATGAAAAAGGTCTATTTGCGGAACGTACACGGAGCGAGCGAAGTGAAGCCTCTTTTCTCAAAATGCGCGTAAAAAAAAGTATATAAATTTGTACTATATATACAGGTGTAAATGTTCAAAATCTGGTTCCGGTTTTGGACCAATATCTACTTTGCTTTCTCAGGCTATTTCTTGTATCTTTTCATGTCTACTTAGATAACATTCCTCAAAATGTTATTTCGGTCGCATTTCGGCGGCAAAAAGACGTTAATAAAAAGAAACGTTAAAATAATCAAGAAGACATTGCATTGACAGTCCAAATTTTCTCAGTTAACGGAGCCGAATTTGTGACGTTTTTGCCTTTTTT
>JAYRBV010020822.1:0-11427 GCA_036023255.1 Mitrocomella polydiademata
CTTTCTTCTGTTTTTTTACGGACTTTGATGAAAGTCTTGTCCAGCCATCTTTATTTGCGAACGATGTTATTATTATATGCGTGAAAGTCTTTCAGAAGAAATATTTTTTGTTTTGGATGTTTTTATGGAAGTATAGGAAAAGCATTTCTTTCTCATAATTGCTAACTACTTCCCATGTAATGAAATAATACGATAGCTTGCTAATCAGTTTCCGGTCTGCAAAAGCTAGGAACATATCGCAATGACCACAAATATGTTTCGTCACAACCTTCGCAACCGTAAAACCACCAAACTTAGACTAACATAGATGGGATATACCCGTCTCTTTCTTTTAACTTCTCGGAATCTCGAAGAAAAAGAGATTTGTTTATTCTCCTTGATTATTTGAGAGGAGTGAAAAAATTGCATGGATGGCTAAGACTAACAGAGACACATTTTCCGTGTGGTACACATCGGGTCTGGAACTAGCCTGTCCAGCAGACCGGAGCGGAGGGCGAAGGAGGAATAAAATTCCGTACTGCAGTCTGGGAAAGGTTAGTCCGAATGCAATCTATCTAATCTCGTATAGAAAGAATCGGATATATCGGAGTGATTTGAAAACGGGACCAAGAGGAAAAAACATTTTCTCTTTCCTTTCCCCTGCTTGCACTTGCCCTGCCATTTTCCCAAAGGAACACATAAAATCCGGAGAAAACGATAAACAGATAATTGTCTCGGTAGAATATTGAGAACTAAAAATATGGTTTGAAGGGTGACCTTGTCGCTCACAATCTCACGCAAAGAGAAAACTAATATGAAAGACAGACCTACCTTTACTTTTTCAATTTATTTGCCCACAACAATCGCACACACAACTAACAAATGAAAGAATAACTTTGAATACACAAGAGTTTCCCCCCTTCAGAACCCGTACGGCTTTTTAATTGTTATTTTACAGACTTGTATACTTTTTATCGGCACTTTATTATAATCGCCGGATAAAAAATCCGGTTATGAAAAGAATCTATGAATTCTACTAGAAAACTTTCCGTTTAAAGAAAGTTTTGTTTCATGAATACTTCATTGACAAGTTATGGTTATGTAGGATGAATAGTGTATTTCTGAAATATTGAATGTTTAATATATCGTGGTTAGTTTTCAAACCATGAATCATGCCAATCAAAATATTCAAATAAAATCATACTTTTTTCTTGCCCTTCCAATCATCCAACTTTATTTGACATCACGCGACACCCCATCTCGATTTTCGCTTCTTCAAATTCGGGAAATTTGTAAAGTCACAATTCTTTGATAGCCAAATTAAATAAATTTAATTTAATTTAAATTATCCGCCTGCCATACCCACCCTTCAAATCGGTAAGGTTCGTCATATTGATAGCACCCCAGCAAAACCCAATCGAGGTAGGATATTTGGGAACTAAACTTACTCGATGCATGTTAAAAATTAGAACTTTAAAGAAATTATAAATATTGTGAGATCGTTCTTTTCTTTGTATAAAAATCTGTGAAATAAACTATGAAAAAATCTAAACTTCCATCTCCACCTCTTTTTATTCCCCAAAGGTATGACTTTCTATATCTTTGCCACCCCTCCCTAACCTGTACTAGAATCTTCCGTCGCACGGGAGTAGCGTCAGTCTTTGTCGTGTGCGGTTTGGAAAGGATTGGTTCAGTATACTCCCCCCCCCCCGCCCTGAATACTTAGGTAGATGAGGGTATAAAACGATGAACTTATATATTTACCAGTATAGTAATTTTTTAAAGAATGTTTAAAACGTGTAAATGAAATTGCGTATGTGTCTTTATTAAAAAATAATAAAATTGAAATTTGAATACTGAATATTAAATATACCAAGTATAAAAAAGGTGGTTTAAAAAGGTTACCTTTAGGTTGCCATTATCATTGAAAAAATTCTTTAATAAAGCGTTGAGAAGGGGAACCAAGTTCTTAAAAACAAACATTTCACTCCCTTCTTAGGCCCTGATTATATAACCATGACTTTGTATAAGAAACGACTAGTACTATGCAAATACTTTAAACGTTAATCACTGGTGTGCACGTGTGACCAATGACACTGTGTGTTGAAGGGTAATGGAGTTCAGTTTTAAGATACTGGTTGCACATACTAATAAAAGTAAAGCGTCAAAATTATATGTTGACACAGCCTGACTCATATCGTTCTAGGGTGATTGATGAGAGTTAATAAAACCAATGTTAATTTGTCATTCTTTAGAAAGTTAGAAATCTTGTAAAAACTTCAGCTTGCATTTTCACGCTGCTTTGAGAGATACACGGATCATGCCTATACCAAACTTTCATTAAAAATATTCTGTAAATACAAACAGCAGGAAAAACTTGGTTACGGCACAGCAGTTTGGGACAGGCTAGTGTGAAATCGCAGTTAGAACAGGCTAGTGTGAAATCGTTTAATAAGACGAAGCTGGGACAGGCTAGTGTGAAATCGTTTAATACGACGAAGCTTTAAGCCAGGTCTTTCAGATATAAGTTACACCCTAGCTACTTTACCATTAAGTTGGTCAAAAGTTTCTGGGACTTTATATGAATTGTAATATATAAACAAAGATACTGTAAATCCTCTAATAAATGCCCCCCCCCCTCTTTTAAACGCCCCCTCTATAATAAACACCCCCAAACAAAGGTATATAAAAAAATGTACAAGATTGTGCATAGTGAAATATTATCCCAACTACGTAAGATTGTTTTACAAAACGTCGTCCAACTGGAGTCTACGGATCGATTGTCATATATGGTATCACCATTTTATCTATTAGTGTATCATTCTAGAATAGATGCGGCGTATCAGGCTAGACTGGATTGCAATTCCATAGGGTCGTCAGCATTTAGCGGAGTTAATCGAAAATTTAACCTCAAATCCATCGAAAAGTTTACAAAACACTGTCGTAACACTCGTTATCGTTACTACCTGTCGTAAGTGACAAACGAAACGGTGTCCGTTCTTCAAACTGCAGCAACACATACACCAAGTCCGTATCCTCCAATGGAAAGTTTTCTGGTGGAAAATTAATGACGTAACGTTTGTTCAGTGATTTAGAAAATTTCTCCTCGTGGTGTAGTCGATACAAACCCAAACATAAAGTGCCATCATGGTGTAATGCCTTCATGAACAGTTCACCAAATTTGGTTAATTTCTGAAAGAACAAAACACAACAAATCGATATTGAAAGTAATATGAAATGTACTGATGAAATTACATTATTCGTTCATATTTTCTACGCGGGTCGAGCGGGAGAGATTTATTACATTGTTTTTCCGCTATCCACGCCACAAAATCCCGCCCAAATAAAAAACTTTCTTATTTCACTAATTTGATTAGATAGAATCAAGTTTCTATTGAAAATGAAATATCTTCACGATATTTGATATTTTCGTTCATAATGAACTGTGAAATTTTTCACTTTCTGAAAATGTGTAAAAGTTTAAAAAAACATCACAATTTTCTATTCACTTGTTAATCTTCTTTAACGCTGGATAAGAGCAAAATTTTTTAAAGTCTGGTCTGTAAAATATTTAAAAAAGCTGTATCCCGTACATGCAAAATTTCTTAGCTAAATTCCGACCCGAACCATACACCCATCTTGTATTTGTTTACCATATGCGCATGCGCTACAAAGAAACTTGTGACAACATACAAAATAAAAACTATATAGGAACACGTGCGAATATTTCTTCTTAATATACGGCATTTCGTTAGTAAATGAATTACCCCAAACTTTTGGAACTTTGGATCACCCAGTGCGAGTTGTTCAACACGGCATCTATTACGCGCTTGTTTGATTTCCTCCGTTTCTTCGGTTCCGCCCGGTTGTCGTCCTTGGGACAAAATTATGTCCAGTTCCGGATTAAATGATCCGGTAACTAAGTTTCGGACAAGTGTCAAAATATCACCATTGAAGTATGTCTGAAGATAAAAACTTCGGTTCATTAGATTTATCAAAATAGTTTTCACATACGACGAGTAGAAGTATTTGCAGGATATCGCACTGAAGATACTAAGGGACGTAAGGGTATAAGAGTTTCGATAGCAGAGATTTCGAAGCAATGGAAGAGACATTTAAAGGTCTTTTTTAAAACTCTCTTCACTTAACCTTAACTTTCAAATGAGTATGATAAAAACCGGAATACTTACCGCACTTGCTAAGAAATCGAGTACGGAATCAGTGAATACGGAACCACAAGCGTATGATTGTGTCATCCAGATTCCATCTGTTGCAAAATCACACATTTCTTCTCCATCATCCATGTATAATGTGTTGGAATCGTACACTGAAAGGAACAATAATCGAGACAAACAAGTGAATAACTAATTCTTCACATTCTTTAGTCTTTATATTCGGTTCAAAATATTGTTTACGTTAAAAGACTTAATCTTGAATGTGTTCCGCTAGGGGACCCGCACTTTCTTATAGATGTTGTGTTAAGTAGCCTGTACATAACTCTGATTAAAGGAAATTATCGTACCGTACGGTACCGACTGGTAGAGGCTAGTGTTAAGTTAATCTGGCGAAAAGCCTACTATAAGCCTGCACTAACGCGTTTTTTGTATTCAGAAAATCGCGGGTATGGTGTACTTTTCCAAGTTTAGGAAGGCTCTAGTTTCTTCGATTATGCAATGACGAATAAAGTTTAAATTATACCGTACCGAGTTCTGTTATCATCCGGATAGACTCTCCACCTTCCTTCCGTATTTTAAATTCTGCATCGGCATTGAGTTCTCTCAGGTTATTCATTTTGGTATTGGCTTTATTGTTATTACTGGTGCTAAGGGAACCATTCAAAAATTTACTTGAAGAGCTGGGGTGTGGTGACGAATCAGTTACGTATTCGAATGACATGGCTGAAAAGAAAAATTATTAAATCGACTGGAGCTTCTGAAATTTCGTGGTATGTTTGGGATCTATGTGCAGGTTAGCTTATGTCAATGATTATGTATATACAGTTGCGGCATTACAGTTATATAACCCGGCTAGTAAACTGGTCTACTGAAAAACCGATTGTTCAGAACAAAACCCTTTCTACAAAAACAATTTTCGCTACCGCGGTGCATATACGAACAATTCACAATCTAACTTAATGTAATATTCTTGAGAGTTTATTTTGAAACGTACATTTAATTCGTCAAAAAAGTGCCGGGATCTTACCGAGTTTTAGTAAGTACTGGACGAGATATTCTATTTCTACTGTTTATGAAGAATGCTGGCATTTCCTTAGCTTACAGTACCAGGGATTAAATTTGATACCAAAAATGTTTAAAATGTGTAAAAAGTGATTACGTCCCAGTTCTTGAGAGAAAAAAGACTGGACATCAACACAACGTTTGAACACACCTCTTAAGTTCAGTGTGACCATGATAACTAACACACCTCTTAAGTGCAGTGTGACCATGATAACCTCTCACCTCTTAAGTTCAGTGTGACCATGATAACCTCTTACCTCTTAAGTTCAGTGTGACCATGATAACCTCTTACCTCTTAAGTTCAGTGTGACCATGATAACCTCTTTATCAGACAGAGCCTCTTTTTCAGCTTCTCCGAAATCTTTCATATCGAACTGATGAGGTGATAACAAAATAACAAGTTCTGCTAAATGAACATTCACTGCGTGTAAGTCTACTTGACGGTAAGGGGAACCCTAAAAAAAAAAAATATGAACGAATAATGTAATCTGATTTGGTGGAGCTGTGGCCGAGTGGTTAAGACGCTAGGCTCGTAACTTGCTGGTCGGGAGTTCGAGTCCGTCACCGGTCACAGTGATGAGTATAACCTCTCGCTGCTGTTTCGCAACGCAGGTAGGACCCTCAGGATAACAGTCTACTTAGTTACTACCTATAGTACTACTTAGTACTGAGAGGCTATCCTGGGTAAACATTCGATAATAACAAAAATAATAATAATAATAATAATAATAATGTACAAAATAAGCCAGCCCGAGTTAATAGACTCGCTGCACTTCTTTCAAAACACAAATATTGCGATTTAAGAATAAACCACTTTAGGAGTGATTTTTGACTTAGATCAAAGAACCTAGAGAGGATCCTTTCTTGCGAAACTCTTACAAAGAAGCCTTTAGATTTTAGCAGTGATTAGCAAATTTAATCACTCGGCAACGGATCAACTTTGAGTCTCGATGACCCAAAATAAATTTGTTATAAAAGTTTTGACTTTACTTTTTACTGATCAAGGTACTGCAAAGCAACACTTACCTGTACAATAAAAACATCTGGGAACGTTGAAATTGAAATCCACTGCAAAAGAATTCGAAAACAAAATATTATACAGTGTGCCTCATCTTACCGAACCCCCTGGTAGCCTATCCCAGCCTCGTACCTAGGATGAGTCCTCAAAGAAAAGTGAGGATTTTCAACTCGTTGGGCCAGGGTCTTCTTTCGCAGCGACATCCAAATATCAGAAAAGACGCAAAGACCCTGGGTACGAGGTTCTGCATATACTACTCATGCGCAAGGCAAAAAAGGTGAAGCGCGCTATATCGGATAGACTATAGGCTCTAGTGAACGGGAAATGATTAAAAAATTATTTTCGTGAATAAAATATTTTACCTCATTCTTTAAAAACTTTTCGTCACCCAAAATGACAACTTTTTTCAAATCACTTGGTTGTTGGTTACTCGCTCTTAACGGTTGTATCTAAGGAAATGATGATGTAATGATTACGTAACGGTTGTATCTAAGGAAATGATGATGTAATGATTACGTAACGGTTGTATCTAAGGAAATGAAGATGTAACGATTACGTAACGGTTGTATCTAAGGAAATGACGATGTATTGATTACGTAACGGTTTATCTAAGGAAATGACGATGTAATGATTACGTAACGGTGGTATCTAAGGAAATGACGATGTAATGGTTACGTAACGGTTGCATCTAAGGAAATGATGATGTAATGATTACGTAACGGTTGTATCTAAGGAAATGATGATGTAATGATTACGTAATTGAACGAGAAGAAGACTATATACAGGGTGTCTCAAAATTTATTCAACTTCAAACAATGAAAAAAAAAATTGTTGCCAAAATCCAATACTAATAATTTCAATAGAAACTGCACTCTAGTGTAGATGTTATTAAAACCTACCAACTGGCGAATACCCAATGATGGAGAGCTGACATCTGATATCACCAAGACAACTACATGACCGAATAATTGTTGGTCACGAGCTTCTTCAAGTGTCTGCCGGAAAAATAAAATCAGTAAAAATATTAAGCAGTCTCCATTATCAAAGTTGTACCGAAACAGACTAATTATTACGTTATACTGCCGGGAGAAATTGAGGTGACGTAATTATCGACCAATTATAACTTACCATTCTGGCATCTTTGAACTTCCTCTCTTCACACCAAAAATATGTCCCAGTTACATCAAAGAGACATTCGGGTTTAATCTCTTCAAGGTGTATTTGTTCATGAATGGTTTTCAAAGCATCAAGTTCAGCTGAAGATCCAGAAAGACTTAGACTGAAAAATATAAATTCGTATAAATACACTTCTTAATATGGCAAAAGGAGTTTTTAGCTATAATCAATTCCGAGTAAAATATCATGTATAAAAATGAATATAGTAAGTTTTTAGCATAATGAGAGAAAGTTGTTCACACCTTTTTTCCGCGTGAATACCAATCAAAGTATTTTTTCGATACGATAAATTATCAAACGACAAACCACGCCCATCATTCAAATCGATAAATGTTGTCTGTGAGGCAGCTATCATGGCCATTGCTAAAAATTAAAGATACTTGATGAAAAATTGCTAAAGATTAATCAAACTTGTTGAAAGATTAGTTGAAGTATGCTTGTATGCTCTATATTTACTTCTGAGTTTGGTAGAAATTTGGTTTTAGTAAGCTCAAGAAACCAATCCCGTATCGTAATTATAACGAGAAGAAAACAATCCAGACTATAAGGGAGAACGCAACCTCGTTCCCAGGGTTTTTATGCCCTGGAAACGAGGTTGGACGGTGTATTTGGTTCTGAAATTGTCATTTTGGAAAAACTGATTCTCCAACCTCAAATCCAGTAGTAAAAGTATACGTATAATATAAAAAACGAGGTCTTGGAAATGAGTTTGATGCTACTCACTTGAGCATGAACAATCTGGAAGTTTCTTCATTAATTTGACCACGTGTTGATGACAGTTGGCGCAATATTTACGAGCTCTGTAAAATAATGTAAAAGGAAAAATGTAATAAAACTTTGAATGGACGAGCAAATTAAACGACCTATATTTCCCGACAAAACTTTATTTGGCCAAATTTTTCTTCCGATACAAAATTGCGTGTTCAATATTAGGAAGAATTTCTAAGCTACAATTATGGCTACAAGAGTTAGACTCGACTTCGATCCCAGGGTACCGTTTTGCTTTTTTTGATATACTGACAAATTCAAAACGGTACCCTGGGATCGAGGTTGAGTTACCCTGGGATCGAGGTTGAGTTAGACTGTATGATGCCATATACTTATTCCGCCACAAGAAAATTATTCGTTAAGTTACAAACTTGTAGATTTATGATTCAAGAAGTTCAACAAAGCATTTTGGAAACTTTTATTGGATGCAGTTATCATGACAAAATGAGGTAGCAAATTGACCAGTATTGAACACACCACGTTAGACTTACTTTGCTACAGCTTGTGAATCTTGTGCAATAATAAACGCTCTTGTCCCCTCTTCAATCTTCACCGAATCATTTGGATTAATCACAAAACTAAAAGTTTATCAAATTTATATTGAACTAGGGCGGCAAGGGGGCGGGGGAGAATGGAAAAGTAGAAAGGAAAAAGACAATGAAATTCCTTCAAATTTATATAGCATCAAGGTGGCAAGGGTGGAGAAGAATGGAAAAGTAGAAAACCTTGGTGGTGGAGAGTCTTTTGTACAGAAATAAAAACCTATTTGAAACATGAAAGATTTCTATTTCTATTACACTATACTCCTTCGTGGAGCTGTTTTTAAAATGCAAGTTGACAACTTACAAATTTCCATCTGCTCTTTTTTCTTCTACTGCAATCAACAAAAGACCAAGCTTTGAAAAACAAGTCCTAAAAAAAGATTTCCTCATAATGCGCACCGTTCCAAAGTTATTGCGTTTCTAGGTCAAAGATTTTAAAACACACACGTCATCTGATGTGTGACACGTAAAAACCACGTGGTGATATCAAGAATCGTCGTCTATGTATGCCTGGCTAAATTTACTATTTGGCAAGAACAGGGAAACCTAAATGCTTTTCAGACGTGAAAAAGGTAAATGACCGAACAGTTATTATTGCACCAATCAGCAGCCACTAACGTAAACTGACTAACCAATCAAGTTGAAGCATAGACTTACGCGGCTGCATTTGGGAATGTTAGTCCTTCAAAATATTTGGATAATCTTGTGGAATATATTTCACATGAAACACCATGAATATATTCATCCATCCATTTGATTCCTGTACTTTTGCTCTAAAAAAATATTTGAAACAATCTGAACTAGGCTTTTTACATAAGAACCGAAGACTTTCCTACCACAAAATACCCCATCAAGGGCTTTGGTCAAACATGTGCTACTAAAACTCTTATTTAGGTTAGATAATTTTGCTTATTTTGAACTTTTTAAGGTATAATTTTTCTTCTTACACAGGAAAAGATTCTCGAATCCCCGGTGATATGCCCTTTTCCCCTGGTGGTATGTCTTTTTCCCCTGGTCGTTTTGCAAGGGGATTTGAGAATTTTTCTTCTTACCTCGCTGCTTCTCATGACAAATAAGTTGGCCAACAACGTAGAAAATCCCGGTGAATAACAACACTGCGCCATAAATCCAAACTTTAACTACAAAGAAGAAAGAAAAAATATGTTTTCACATGAATTAGCTTCTCCGTGGGAAGGTACACACTTCTGCCCAGACCAATCATTTAATGTGAATACCTTAAACGATTCCATTTTATAATATGATAACTGGGTCTTATTCATATACTAGCAACAGTTACTCAGATCAGAGATATGTCCACGGAGTGGCATATCTTTGCTTAAATCTTTGCGATTAAAAATACACATGCAGCTAAGTAACTTTCATATTTGCAATCAAATGATCAACCTGACTCCCATCTCGATCAAAGCAACTTCTAAGATTTCTGTGATCAAGAACACTTACCTCATCGATACAAACAATCGCATCTCCACGGTCTTCATTCCAGTAAGGCAAATTTTGAAGATGTGCCTAAAAAAATTCATAGAACATGACTTAACAGAGAAGCTAAGTTCAAACTGTTATCTATATTGATGATGATTTTTAAATATTTAGCACACTGGAAAGTTATGAACAAACCTTGCTATCCCTTCTCACCAGTTGCACAATACATCTTACATATTGGCCACGGAAATATTTCTTCATTGAAATCACCCTAAAACAGATAGATTCCAAGAATATTTATTCCAAAAAGGTGGTAAATTCTGGTCAACAGTCTTGATAACACACTCAACGGGTGGTAAATTCTGGTCAACAGTCTTGATAACACACTCAACGGGTAGGAAATCACAGTCTTGATAACACACTCAACGGGAAATCACAGGCGATTGAGGATAACAGGATATACGGAAGACAGGATAGAGTAGAATAAATCTTGTCTCGGTCAACATGCGCGTTTTTCAATTGGAGCAGCAAACCTTTACGGAGATTGTTGGGAGATCGAGAAAAATCTTTAGGATTATGATACCGCAGGGTGCACGACATGCTTCTGTTGAAAAATGGTTTTCGAGAATATTTTGGGAACAGGGTATTCTTCGGACGTCCGGATCAAGTCCATTTTGAACGTTGGGACGTCCTCTATAGGCCGTACTATGTCATACCAGCCAGAGAAATAGACATACCTTGTTATATTACTTGCATCTTCTGCTTCTGGGTTGGAAGATTTCTTATCACAAAGTACAATCACTGCGTCCGCTGTACTCATCTAAAAAAACATTCAAGTTTTCGTGTGAATTAGATATCAAGTATTTATAAACCGATGGCAAAATACGTAGATCATAAATTTGTCCAGACTTTTGATGAATCACCAAAAGCATTTACGAGTGTACTTTCATATTTCTATCGCGTGAGCATATGTCGCAGTCATACTGTACTTACTTTGACTCTGTGACTCCCCTCCCTGCAGGTACTTAATTTGATTCTGTGACACCCTTCCCGCAGGTTTTTACTTTGACTCTGTGACACCCTTCCCCGCAGGTATTTACTTTGACTCTGTGACACCCTTCCCCGCAGGTACTTACTTTGACTCTGTGACAATCTTTCAACTTGTAGACTGTTCCATTGAAATAAAAGACAGATGAAGAGTGCTTCTGTTGAATACCTTGGATAAGCAAACTTGGATACTCGCTACAAAGGAAAAAGTAAATTTGTT
>JAYRBV010020833.1:0-11422 GCA_036023255.1 Mitrocomella polydiademata
AAAAAAAATTTAATGTGAAAATGTTTATTATATGGTAGGGTATTTGTATGCAAAATTTCATGGTCATAGCATAAGTATTAGTAGGGTTAAAGCACACACTTCAATTTATAATAAATGCTTCTTAGATACTTAGGCAGTTTTTTGTTTTTAAATGATGGTACAAAATATACTACTAATTATACAATGCACAGTGTATATATCACATTTTATGACCTGACTAGAGGTCTGTCACCATGAAACTTCATCTCTATGAAATCATTTGATTTAAAAAAAAATTGTAGCAGAATATCCTGAACTGCTTTTCAATTGAGACTTTAAAGTAACTAGACAACTGTCTGGTATCTACAAATCTTTCAACTTTGTTTCCCAGGTATAGGCTTTCTTTCTTTTAATGCTTATTTAACTTGTTGGAATATTGGGTATTAAGTGGAAGCTCTTGTTTTCTATCTCTGATTTTGGGAAAATGGGAAATTTCCTCTCAATGTTTTTGGTTTGAAAAGTAAAGATAAAAATAATTTTTTGTTTAATCTTGATTCACTTTTAGTAAAAATAGTGACGTTAATCATGAGTAATTATATGAATTATTTGGAAGCTTCGAAAATTTATGATGATGCAAGAGTTCCAGCAGATGTTGATACAATGTATAGTATTCTCACTGGTCTCTTGAAGATGGATTCATCCCAGGTATAAATTTAGTTGTGACTTTTATTTCAGGGGTTGATCTAGGAATTTAATTTGGGCGCCAAAGGGTGATTCTTTTGGCAGCTGGGGGTCTGGTAGATGTTGCAAGCCCACAATTTTTTTTTTTGGCTTAGAATAGCTCTCTGAAACATGCAAAACCTTTCTATGGAAGGTTTTATTGTGCCCCTAAAATTGGTATACATAATGTCCAAATCTATCTGGATCAATCCATGACTTTTCTTTTGAGTCTCTAAACAATGTTCACTTTTGCAATGAAAGTTGATTTTTCAATGTAAAGTAGGATTTTTTAGCATGTTTTTAGAGGTAGGATTCAAATGTGGTTAAAATTATTTTTTTGTTTTTTGTTTTTTGTTTGCAACTTTAATATTGCATGATTCTTTATAGATAAATCTTCTTGATATTGGTTGCGGAACTGGTAATTACAGTCTAGGATTCCTTAAGAATGGTCTTGGCAGTATCACTATGATAGATGCTTCAGAAGGGATGCTGGAAAGAGCAAAAGAAAAAACACTAGAATTCAAAGAAAAGGTTACTATCAAGCAAGCCTTTCTACCAGCCCTCGGTTTTCCATCAAACAGTTTTGACGTTCTTACCTGTATTCAAGTCCTTCATCACATTGATTCAGTTGCCCTCAAGAATACCACAAAGGAAGATCTTCAAGCCGCTGATTACCCCAATATGCTTGAGACCTTGAGGAAAGCTTATGATGTTTTGAGACCTGGCGGTATCTTACTCTTGGATGTAATGTTCGAAGAAAACTGTGACAGCTTTTGGTGGACGTCTTTATGTCCAATTGCTGCTAAAAAATTCAAACAGCTGAGAATGAAACGAGAAGATATGATTCGTGTTCTAAAGGAAATCAACTTTGAAAATATATTTTGCACATATTTTCCGGGCTCTTGCTTAGTCAAGAAAGACATTTATGATCAAATTGAGCAAATAGATGATCCAAAATGGAGGTATTATCTGTCTCAGTACAAACTTGTTGAACAGTCTGGGGAATTGGACAATTTGATCAAGTCGGTAAAAGATGCTAAAGAATCGGGAAGCCTCAACCAATTTTATGATAATCTCTGTTGTAAATTAAGAACACATGGAAATCATACTGCTGTGTTTGCTATGAAGCCACTGGTTTAGTCAATACATTTATTTGTGTTTCATTCCAAATAATTTTTTTATCCATACACATGATATTGTTGTTGTTAGAACCATTAATAAATTTCGATAAACCAATCCTTTTTTATTCTTGTAGATTATTTTTTTAAAAAGGTTTTTTTTTATGGGAGTGTAAGTTGTACTGCATAATTTTAGTTTTGACAAATGATCATAATGCATTTCAACTGAAACTCCATGTTGATGGAAGGCAGTTTGTGAGACTGCATACTGCATATTCACCTAATTGCTAAAATATCTCATTAACTGCAAGTATATGATGATGATGAAGACTTGAAACTTTGAACGATAATTTACCATATGCTAAGCTGAACCTAAATATGAGATCTAAGGAGGCTTTTATCAAAATTAAGCATACTGGTCAGGCACAATTCTAGAAAAAGGGTTAAAATAGGGAAGATTTTGTATAAACCCTGCCCTTTTCATAAGATTCGGACGCTGCCCTTTTATTCTAGAATTGGGCCTGCTGGTTCAATAAAATTACACACTTTTGAGATAATATTTTGTGTGCTACTTACTGTGTTGTCAATATCTAGTATTGAACACTGTGGTTATTGTTATTTTGTTATAGTTTAATAATCATGAACTCGAACAGAAGTGATACTACAGACTGGAGGAGAGAAAACACAGAACACTTGTCAAGCTACAAACCAGAGGAGAATACTGATGAGGAATTTTCCTGCATCTTACCATCCTCACCAAACTGGTACTGCAACAGCATCTTAAGTTGTTTAAATGGCTTCTCTGCATTCGGTGGTAAAAATGCAGTTTTCATATTCGATATGAAACAGAAGCCACCATTATGTGAGTGGAATATGAGCGGCACTACCTTTGCTCTTAAGATTACTGCTGTTGCCCTGATTTGCACCGATGAGCATAGTAGTGACACTGTTGATTATCTGGCTTTTGGTAGTGAAGACGGTCTACTAAAGATTGTGGACATTAAAAGTAAAGCAGTAATCAAGGATCTGAGAAAACACACGGTATATACTATTTATTGTGAAGTCTATTTTGTCATTAATGATTCCTGGTTGGCAAACAAAGTTCCCATTAATTGAATTTAGTTTGTATCATGTAGGTTTCCTCTTTGGTTATGTTATTACAAGGAGGTAATATACATGGAGTATTATCTATCCAAAACAAGTGTGTTCTAAGCATGCATTTACCAATTAAAATTAAAAAATGTATTGTTTTCAGAAATTAGTATCGTCATAATGAGTCACACTTGACCGATATGTATTAAATGGGACATTATTATGCGCATAAATAAGTTAACTTTGTAAGGGTATAATATTTAAAATACTCTAATCAATTGATACAATTTTCCCATTTTTGAACTGAGTTTTTATCTGAGTATAACCCTTTAGCAAGACATGTGCAAGACACATATCCATTGGAAGTTATTACGTGTTTAAAGTTGTCATCAAAACCACTATAACTCTCTTCTTATAAACAAATTTTTATTGATTTCAACCCATATGATAAATAACATATAGCTGAATTATATCTAAAGGTTTTTAGATTGAATTTAGTTTGAGCAAGGAGGTGACATACATTTAAAAAAATGAAATAAGTCCGTCTGTAAAATTTGGAGTGTAAAGCAGGCCTTATTTTCAGAGCAAATAGAACACACTTTACTTTTTTTATGACCTACATATTAACTACAAACAAAAGCATTTTGAAAAGACTAAATTGTAAAAAGCCAAAGTTAACTGAACACTCCATATATATTACCTCCTTGGTTATTATAACAAGGACCTTAAATGGAATAAATTCACATAAAATAGAAGAATAAACTTTTTTTTTAGGCTAAGATTACTACTCTCTCGTGGTCTCCTCAGAGAAAAGAAACTTTAGTTTCAGGTTTGATTGATTTTTCCTCTAATAAACTACTGCAAGTCTACATATATTTATTTTCAAGGAATTCTTTATAACTTTATAACCCGTTTTTGTTCTAGGGGATGAGAAAGGTGTTATTTTGATTTGGAATTATAATGAAAAGATTTGTAATATTTGGACACCCATTGTGTCAACAATAACATGCATGGAACTGTCACCGCACGTCCCTGATATTGTCATTGTTGGGTATGAAAATTCTGCCATTTTTTTGGATACATTTTTTTATAAAATGTTAAAACAGCCTTACTATAGAAACCAATGGGTCAATCAAATATTGTAACCCTTAATTGGATTAGTAGGTTGATTTGAATACCCTTATAATAACTTTTGACAAATAATTTTCTTAGTAAAACACAAGGAAAATTTATTTATTTTAACGAAACAAAGAAAATTATTTTTTTAACTTTTTAACTTTCGTAACCCTAAGAGGGACTGGAATTGATACTTTGTGATTTTGTCGACCATTAGTCTTGTTTATCTATTTAATTCATATTTATTAAATTTAATATAGTTTATGGCGTGCCGGATTGCCCGAGCGATTTTTGTTAATACTTTTCAAATTGACTGGTTAGTCGCAGTTAAAAAAAAGACCATAAGAGGGACTTTGAAACAACCAAAAAGTCTTATGACACATGCTCTGTGCGTTTTGAGTGACCCCCTCCCTCCTTGGGAATTATCATTATCTTACTGCGTCTTTAAAATCGTATTTGAATAGTAGGTGGTATCAAGTTGTTTTATATGGGATAGAATTTTTCGATCAATTTTAATTACTTTTGCATGCCCTTTACTTTTCTATAGTTACATCAATGGAAATATTATTGTCGGTGACACAAAGAAGTCACTTGTTCTTCATACATTCAAGAATCATATAAATGAAATTTGTTCACTTTCATGGCATCCTTTCAAAACAGGTAAAAAATCAACAAAATTTTCTTTATTTTTGTCATGACAGAAATTTCCTTTTCGCGCTTCGGGCTGATTATTTGAGATTTATATTTCTGTATATGTAAATCTTTTGGAAATAAATGTGATGCTTCTAAAATTTACCCATAGGACAAGATCTCTTCGTATCTGGCTCCAAAGACAAAACGATAAGGGTGTTCAATTATGCTGAGCAAACAAACGTTAAAACATACACTTCACCAAGGAACATCGGCTCAAATAAAAATAGCTACCAAGCTCCAAAAACCAAAGTCTATGTTGCTGTTCTATGGCTCAATGAGGAGCAAATTGTGTCAGGTTATCAGAGGTATTCTTCATAAATCTTACAATCTTTAAACCTTTCCATTAGCTTTTCGACTCATTTGTTTTAAATTCAGGGTTCCCACAGTACTGTAAAGTCCTGGAATTCAAAAAGAGCCCTGGAAAGTCCTTAAAAGTCCTGGAATTTCTTGATTTTTCCTTAAATTCCTGGAAAAGTCCTGGAATTTGATTCGAAGATTGTCTGAAAATCTCTTGGACATTCCAAGACTTCTTTTACAAGATTATAATATGTTGATATTTTCGATGAATTTGATTTTTTTGATTTTTGTCTGTTATTGTTTGCTTTTTATTGCAAATCCTGGAAAATACTGGAATTTGCTTGAAACTGTTGATAAGTCCTGAAAAGTCCTGGAATTTTAATACGTATTTTCTGTGGGAACCCTGAAATTGTATCCTCCCTCCCGATCTATGATTGTAAAAATAATTCGTGTTAATTTTGTAGTTTTTTCAATGTTTACTTTTTCTCCTTAGCGGTGATTTATTATTGTGGGATACTCAATCAGGGAAATGGAATGCGTTGAGCAATGGACACAATCGTATTGTATTCACACTGTGCAGGGACTTTCTTACAGATTATTTTATTTCCATCTCTATGGATAGAACGGTAAGAAAACTTGTCTGCATCATCATCCACAGATCGAAATCAAATCCCACATCCCTACCCATGTTAAAAAAAGTCATATTATGATCCGTACAGGGTTTTAAAAACACCATGTACTGTACATCACTCTGTGCAGTACATACAGGGTCTCAAAAAAGCAACACCATTTACATCTAACATGCTGCACTTTATATTTCAGATGATCTTTCACAATGCAGCCACTTTAAAAGTTGCTTACAAAGTGCCGACGTTTGGTGGATTTATTTATTCCCTGTCTAACACCCCTCACGATCCACACCGTCTCGCCGCCGGAGTTGGCGATAACACCATAAGAGTCTGGTCTACTGGCAACAAAAACAAACCCTACGCAAGTAATGCCATTTGGCACGGTATCAAGACCAAAGTCACCATAATACAGTGCCACCCGACTAAAGAAGGGATTGTTGGTTTTGGGACGGAGGATGGTCATGTGGGATGTTACAGTTCCATCAGCCAGAAATCGGATGTCTCGGTGACTTACCATAAGAAGACGGTATACGCCTTATCCTGGGGTCCTTGTTGTTCAAAGGAAGATACTGAAGGTTCATTTTTTTCCTATCTTTTTTCGAAACATGAGTTATTTTCAAGACATTTTGCTGACATCTTGATTATGTTTTGTTATTTTATACTTTCGTTTGGAAATCTGATTCGCTTGACTTTGTTTCTAATTAATTCTATGCGTCGAAATTATGAGCAGAAAGGAGGTTGTTTGATTCTTCATTTTCTTTAAACATATAGCCGTCTCATTTTAGAAAGCCCAGCCAGGGTCAACTGCTTATTCAGTGCTGGTGGCGAGGGATGTATACTGATGCACAAAATGGGAGCCTTCAACCAACAAGCTGTTGACATTGGAAAGTTCATCAAAGACACCAACAACATCTCGCCCGTTCCACTACGATCCGAGATCAAGTGGCACCACTCTTTCGCGTTCGTCGCTATCGGTAACGAAGATGGCACGGTGGATATATTTGCGTCCACAAAGTTGACGCACATCGGTCGGATTCAAGTGCACAAGAAGATGATCAACTCTTTGGATTGGCACCATAATTTCAGTGCCGATTCAATAAGTAAGTCTCTTTCACCTCTGTATTCCTGCTATTTATCTATCTACAGTGTGGTTCCGAAAAAATACTGTCTTTTGAATGCGTATAAAAATATCTTTTGTAACACCATATTTGTAACAGTATTTTTTGTGAACCACGCTGTATTCATTCCTGCTTTTGTTGTAGTGCTAGCGATAAACTTCCGAGTTCCCAGTCTCATTACTTTCAATCAGGTTGTTAATGTTTTCAAACTCTGGCAGGTCTCTTATAAGTGAAAGAATTCTTCTCTGGATTTTTCTGTCATAAGAATTTTGCGAAGTTAAAAAAAATCATAACCCTTATTAGAATGACAAGGTTCACTTCACTGTATTAGGGACTAAAATCACATCATTAGAATGACCAGGTTCACTTCACTGTATTAGGGACTTAAATCACATTATTAGAATGACAAGGTTCACTTCACTGTATTAGGGACTTAAATCACATTATTAGAATGACAAGGTTCACTTCACTGTATTAGGGACTTAAATCACATTATTAGAATGGCAAGGTTCACTTCACTGTATTAGGGGACTTAAATCACATTTTAACCACGATTTAGGTTTTTCATTTTGGATCGCTTCGGGATCAAATGAGGATACCGTAAATGTAGTTGATGTCAGCAGTATTTGTCTCCCAGAAGAGGAAGATCCATCAACCAACAAAGTTATCACCATCGATACTCCTTATCAAATGCTAGTTGGCCACAATGGACGCATTACAAATGTTGCTTGGAGTCCTCACACAAATGGCATTTTAGCGTCTTCGTCTTACGACGGCTCAGTTCAGATATGGGATGTAAAGAATAACGAAATGTTAGCGAACTACCGCGGTCACATGGGCCGCGTTCACTGCGTGGCGTGGAGTTATGTGAGCTCTGAAGTATTGTTTTCTGGCGGGGAAGACTTTTGTTTACACAGATGGAAATATAGTGAAACCGTCGACAAAAAACCACCCACAGGTACTGCCTTGTGGTTATTTTATTATGGGAATCTTGAATTATTGTTTGCTTTTATCAGTTCTGATTAAGATGTAGACGACTTGGTTAACTTTATCTCTCCAGGCCCAAAAAAGTCTTTACTAGTTTACTATTATGTACTTCAATTTTGACAAATCGGCTTGTCGTTTATTTGAAAAATTTTCCTGTAGATCAACTGTTTTATTTTACTTTTTTTTGTTAATCTAGCAGCCAAAAGCAAAACTAAAAGCAAGTCTAAGAAAAAGAAAAAGGACACCCTTCCCCACCTTGTACCCATGGAGAATGAAGAAGTAGTCACTGTTAATACCAGCACTGCGTTGGAAGTTGTTGACGATATTAAACGGACAAATACAGTACAGTCTCCACAATCTAAAAGCGTATTTGATAAGGTGAACACCGAACAAAGATCCAATGAGATCTTGCAAGCTTCAACACCAGCGACTAAGCTAGAAGTACAGTTTGTTGACAAAGGTGTGTATATATCTTGGTCTTATTTATTTGGTGTTTCTTAATTTAACGCAGTCTTTCCCAGGCTATTATCAACAGACTAGCTGGTAAACCAGCGTCGCAAGGACGCTGAAGGACGCACGCCCTTCGGGCTTTCCGCGCACACACACAAATTTTTTTTTTACATGAATTGAAAAAATTGGCAAAAAAATTTCACAAAAAATATATTTCGATAATTTGTTTATTTCTCTTACAGCTCGGCTACCATTTTAGAATGCGTACATAGAGAATACGACTTTCATTATATAGAAAACACTCCTGGCAGTGTAATCCAATTAATAATTCAAATTTGACATTTGTAATGATATTTTGCCTTGATTAGGTGACACTGAAAAGAGGAAGAAGCGTCATATGAAAACTTCACTTTTCAAGAAATCTTCAGTCGCTGATGCTAAGAAAAAGGAACTGATGCAACAAGACTGTATATTACTGGCAACGTATTTACAAGGTAAAGGTACCTTTGCTTTGTCGATGTTCTAGATGATAAAGCCAATTGTCAAGAAAGTTTCTATCTAAGGTAGTTCGCATAGCCTCAGCTTTTTATCAGCTGGTCTTTTTGAAGGATGTACAAAACCAGACATCGATTAGTAATAAGTGTTATATGACACTCCTCAATGAATGTTTTCTAAAGATTAAGGTAAGTGTGACGGCTTTGAGGTATACTCAACGACGTCACACTCGCCTTAAGCCAGCCTTAATTTCATCGAGGGTAAAAGTTGAAGAAAATTTCCTTTCAGCGTGTTTAGTCTACTTTCGTTGTCCTTTTTAGCTGAGCAGCAAAAGAAAGGGAGTGGTTACGAGGTCAGTCAGATCCATCCTGGTTCTGAGAATCATGTCAATCTTGGTTTGTATGGAACAAGAAAAGATACTTTTCGAATGTTGTCCACGGAATGTAAGTGAAATGGGACCAAAATTATAAGACAAAGGTTGCCGATGCCAGGCTTAGGATCGTCGAAGGGTTCAAGATTCAACACCACCTCGAGGCTTACAGTGGTGAAAATTGCTGATCACTCCTTCTATAAGTTTAGGTTAGCGCAGGGTGTCCACTGAGGCTGGAAAAGCTGGAGAAGCTGAAAAAAGACCAGTTTTTAGAATTAGGGCTGGAAAAGCTGGAAAAATATTTTTTCGTTTAAGGGGAAAATCGTTTTCTTGTGGTTGAGATGAGTAAAATTAAGGAAAAACTCGATATTAGAATATGTCATTCTCAGAAAGGAGGGGATGGAAATATAGGGTTAAATATCAAACAATATTCATGTTTTGTTATGTTTTATTATTGGGTGTACATATTTAGTGTTGAAAAGTCTGCATACTGAGGCTGGATTTTTAAAACTGAAAGTCGGTGGACACCCTGAGCGGTCAGCGCAATATTCGCTTAATATTGTGTACGGTATGGAAATAATTCTGATCAATTTCCCCCTTTTTTCCAGGTGCTGGCCACATAGAAACTGGACACCAAGAAAATTTTACCCAGCTGCAACTATGGCAAAGTAATGTGCCAGCTGCAATAGAACACGCCATAAAGAATTCGCTGTTAAACGAATCTTTAGTTGCTCTCAGTCCCCTTGGTAGGTGAAAATGATAAACCAACAAATTTCATCTTAATGCGCATGCCTGTATATAAATTTTTTTATCCTAATTGTATATTGATAATACACTTATAGATAACTTTTATAATACTCTAGTTTCCATATCGCACTTTTCGCTTTTTTAACATGAAAACGAGGCAATTGATGTTCCAAAATCGAATGTCTTCATCCGGGTATTTAGAGTATCAAATTTCGTTCTCTAATATTATGTTTATAGCATGGAAAATATTAAGGGGACTTATGTCTATAAGTATCCTAGAGGTATAGTAGCAGCAAAGAAGGAAACAAATCAAATTGATTCATGTTGAATTAAATCAAATCAAGGAGTTTTACAGTAAAAAAGCACAATATAACATTCAGTGTTTACAACATCACTTTCCAAAAACAAGACGCTCCCCTGTAGATGCTAAACGGGATGTGGAAACAAGTGAATTGGCATGAAGAGTTTATCAAAAAATTGTAATCCAATTAAATAATTCAAATTGGACACTTGGAAAAACCCTCAGAACTTTAAGGGAATTTTTATATGCTCAAAATTATTATTTCCTGTTCCTACTTTGAGCTGAAATCAAATCCAAGTAAGAATGAGACAGGATCCGGTTCCCTAAAAAACTAAGTCTGCAAAAATATTGATCACTTGTCAAAACCTCATAAAATAGACTGGAAGAACGAGGCATTTGATGAAATTTGCCTCGATTTTACAAGCACACTTAAGAGACTTTTCTATAACAGAACGCCTGATCATGAATTGAACCGAATATTTTGTTATTCCTTCAGGTAATTACGACCTGTGGCGTTCAACATGTCTGGCTTTCGGTGAGCAATTAGAAGGAAGATGCAATTTCCACTTAGCTGCAAGCTATTACGTGGCCATGGGTGATGTACACAGAGCCTTAAATATGTTCCGCACCAACAACATGTTAAAGTGAGCAAAAAGATTTTTCTTTTCCTTCCTTTGATGCAAATGATTAGAAGTATTCAGATAGTTTCCTATTGACCCAGAAGCCAATATTGAAGGATACTTGAATCCGTGAATTTTATATTTTTATATAATATATATGCAGAAAAGTGTTTGTTTTAAAACAATGTACGAGGCGGTGCGTTTAGATTTCTCCAATACAAATAGTAACGAAAGGCTTTTTTAATTATTCTCAATTTAGGGAGGCGATCACGTTGGCCAAAACACAATTATCAAGTGACGACCGAATCATAAACGACATCTTTGGTCAATGGGCCAAGAAATTGAGTGACGAGTTCAGCTACGAACATTCTGCTGAGTGGTGAATAAATTTATAAACTTTTTTTATCCCCCCTGTTTTATCATTTTATTAGAAATTGCATTTCGAAGTTTTAGTTTTAGAGCCAGTATAAACATCTGTATGGTGTTCAATTTTATAGTCTAAAAGTGAAGAATCGTTTACGTTAACACCTTTAATAAAATGTTCGAAATTTCCTACCATTTGAAGTTCGAATGATTTCTGCAACCCAGTCAGAGGTGTTTATGGGATTATACATAACAAGAGCCTAATGGCGCGAACACGATTGCAAAAGAAAAATATTTCGCAATTTTGTCCCTTTAGCTTTAGCCAAT
>JAYRBV010020844.1:0-11421 GCA_036023255.1 Mitrocomella polydiademata
ATCTAACTCCCAAAAGGGAATTGATTTTTTATATTGACATGATGAAAGAAACGTGGATGTTATAAATTGTAAAAAAAAACCGAAGGTCGCTGAGATAGAAAGAAAAATACTTTTCAAAGATGAAGCCCGAAGGGCGCATCTAAGATTCACAGCGAAAGCAGTGTCTTTCACCGTCCTTGCGACGCTGGTTTACCAGCTAGTTCATTAATAATACGTAAAAAACTTGCTCCTCTTTTTCTTATCTAATTGGAGATCAGTCTTAAAGTTCACGCGTCAATCGTAGGGAATGGATGACTATGGGTAAATTTTTTTTGATTGATTCGAAAGGAATGTAATTAAAAAGAGATTAATCAATACATCGCTATCCTTATCAAATGAAAAAATGACTCATCATCAGCATAGTGGAGATAACAAGAAACTTCCAATCGATAGAAACGCTCTGCAGCTATTATAATTTTTCTTAGAGCTGGGTAAAGATCCATTCTTTCAGATTTCCTACCAATGATAAGCGCCAGTAACTAAGCAGACAAAATGCTCAAAAACGCTTTTGCGGAGGAGCTTTTTCTATTGATACGGCGCACAATATTCAGTGCCGTATCAGCAAAAAACACTTCTGCGTTGGGTACTATGAATACGAATTGAAGCAATGATTTCCATACCACGAGTTTAAAAATATTCGGTGCACACAGTACACGCTAAAAGGTTGGAGTCGCGCAAGTTTTTATTTTTGCTTTTGATAAAAACGTTTACATAATTTCTAACCAATAAAACGATGATTTTGAAATGAAATGAAATCGATCATAAGTCAACAAATTTATTGAATAAGTTTCAACGATGGAGAGTGCTTATATTAAAGCGAAAATAAACGCCTTCGCAGCCCCCCCCCCCCCCCCCCTTGCTGACTCAACCAGAGAAATAAGTTACGCAACACGCAGTTGGTTTCTATAATTCATGAATAAATTATTGGACGCGCAAAAACAAGTTATTCATTGATATGAATCGATCTTTTGATATTTCAATAAAAATACTTGAATACCTTTTTTTCCGCATAAAACAAAATGCTAACGATGAAGTTTTAGATTACAAGAAAAATTTCTGAACATCTTGTCAAATACTGAAACTCCCACAAGAAATTAAAAATGTCTCGTAATTCTTTATTGCTAAAATTATAGTTGGTACCAGACTCTTTCACTGGTAAAAATCCTCAACAGGGATCACTCAAGGTTGACACAACTTCAAGAAAAATAATAAGTGTTTATGACCAGTATGTTCTAATTTGCAGATCTTGGATGAAAAAAAAAAGATTTACAGATCAAACTTTTAAAGTGACTGATTTCAATCAACTAAATTGGTTATCTATCGTAATAATAGCAGTATTTTGTCTGTCCCGTGTCTCCGTGTGTCGCATTTCAAAATGGTAGGCGAGCTGTGGGAGAAATAATTTCAAAATTTTCAACAAATAAAAAAAAATTAAAATATTTTTCGATTTTTCAAATTCTTTGATAAATTGTTTTTTCCAAAGGGCACGCGTACTCTAACGACGGGCGTAAGCAGTCTCTCTTCAGCTTCCTTGCGACACTGGGTACCAGCTATATTTTTAATATTTCTGCTATTACATTTTCAACCAAAAGGGGTATGAATAATTGAAGGTCTCTATCAACTAGCCCTCGTACTCAAAAATTAATTGTAGTTTTTTGTTTATCACATCACCAAGGTATCTGACATGCATGAATGAAATTAGACGATGTATAATTTATACAAAGGAATATAGGTGGTTATAGAGATCAACAAAATATACATATTTCAAATTGATCATTTATCCTTTTGAATTGCGGACCTAATGAATACGCTATTCACACAAAGACAGATTTTCATAACATATGAGAATAATAATTTTTCTAAATTTAGTACTACAAATATTTGAAGTAAAGATGAAGAAAAGAAGAGGGGAAAGAGTAATTTGAACAGAAGATTTTTCACCAACATGACGTTTTACTTGATTCTGATTGGTTGGATTTTAGGGCCAGTTTATATTTATGCCCAAGCAACTCCATCATCTTCTATGAACGTTACGAGTATGACATTACCGAGTACTTCCGTCATTCAAACGGCGACAACTCCCGGCGTTAACTCACCAACAATCTCTACCAGATGCTTGGATAAAACCGACTGGAATCCGGACGTTTTCCTTGAAAGTGCCTTGTGCTTGACAGGCGCATGCGCAATAAGTTATGCTGAAATCTACAATCTCTACATAGAATGCAACTCGAGAAAAGAACCAGAAGCACCCCAAGTAATTTCGGACAGATTCAGCCAGTACCTTTTGCTACGCGCTCAAGTCATTACGAAGGAAAGGGGAGCACAGTTCACAGGTAAAATCGTCGATACTGTAAATAATGAACATTTCGTGGCGGAGTTTGGGGCGCTTAAAAAAACGTTCTTTTTATCATCTGAGAAAGTCACCATGGATTTTCGCCAGCAAGGGGTGCTGGATACCATAAGTTTTTCGCCCACAATTCTAGAAGTTGGTCTTGTTAGTTTCCAATGTTCCGTCTTCAAGAATGTATACCGGCCTGATGACAATGTCAAATATTGGCAAGAAGAAACACCCTTGAGAAAGGCGTTACAAGAATTACCGCCCAGTCTTACAAATCCGAAACCAAGCAAAGACATTGGTTACCAGTTGAATAGCAACATCTTGTTCTTCACCGTCAGTCCTCTGAAGAGTAGATTCCATGAGTATTTGGAGTTGCAGTTCTTTTATCGTGATCCTGCCGGCACCACAAACCATCGATGTGTCCGCTACGATGGAACAGGTTGGACTGATGCGGGATGTTATGTCCATCAGTTGGAAATAAGCTACGTCATATGTAGATGTGATACGTTGGTTGGAAGATTCGCTATCATCTCTGATCTAGCCATAGTTCCACCACAACCAGTAAAGTTACAGCGGGGCACGATCACCTTTGCCTTGATGGGTATTTCTGGGTTCGGCATCTTGGCGGCAATAGCCTCTTTGATGCTACCAAGGTTCCTGAAGTGTCGACATCTGGGAGGCATGCTTAAAGTCTACGTTGTAGCTGACATCACATTCATCGTATACTGTAGTATTGTACTGCTCAGTGTCCTAAAGAGTGAAGATTTGGGCATGTCAAAATTGATGGCGGCCACCCTTCATTTTCTCCATCACGCTACCGCAATTTGGTTTATCGTTGAGGGCGTGCACCTTTATCATGAAATGAACTCGTTGTATTCCAGCAGCATTGGTATGATTTTCTTCTACTCGACATTGGCTTTTGGGATCTCCGTTGCGCTTGCGGGCGCTGCGACCGGTTACGACTTCGTCTACTCTGGCAACACCGAATTCCTGTGGCCGTACGCGACCGGAAGTAGCATCATGTATATGTTTATACCAAGTATTGGTATTCTAGCGATGCAGATCGCATTTGATGTGCTATTGGTATGGGAATTGATGAGTTGGATCGGTAGTCAGTACGAATACCTGTACACCAGATCTGTGGTCTTCATACAAAGGTGTACAGGTTTTACTCTGGTGTTTTGTATCACCCACGCCTTTGGTGTGATGGCCATGTCGGATCAAAACAACTCCACATACGCTTGGCTATTCATCGGTTTTTACGGTATCGAAACCATATGTTTATTTTATCATCACTGTATTGGCAACATTGAATGTTGGTCGTGGAAGGAACTCAAAGATTTCGAGAAGGAATTGGAGCAAGTTGCAAAACTTAAGAAAGAAATGGCTGCCAAGGGGATTATGACCAGTGATGACGATAGCGATGAAGAGTCTGATTACGACAGCGACAACGACGGAGAGATGAAGAAGAACAAACATGCCGTCATTAATATGGATAATGGGAATGTTCATTACGAACGAGATGTAAGTCCATCCGCTCCACTGTGGCAACATGATCGCCCACCCACCACGCGATCGCGACACTCACTTGTATCAGTAAGTTCACAGAAAGAGTTGCTACGAAGCGATAGTAGTTTCAGTGGTGAGCTCAATGCGCCTCCCCTTGTCGTAGATGGTGAAAAAAGTCAACAGAGTTTGAGGAAATCACCAAATTTATCACCGAGACACGAAGAGGAGGAAGAACCTTCGAAAGAGTTGGAAGGCGATGACAGTAGCGGTGCTGTAGCGGACGAAAACGATCGCCCATCATCGCAAGCTTCGATTGCTACCACTGTTTCTCATAGAAGTTTACGACAAGAAGATGATGACGAAGGGGAAACACCCCAAGAAGGGGAATCTCCGCCACAAGAAGAGGAATTTCCGCCACAAAAAGGGGAATCTCCGCCACAAGAAGAGGAATCTCCGCCACAAGAAGGGGAATCTTTGTCACAACAACAGGGGGAAGCCCCTCAATGAAAGAGGAATATCGGAATAAACAAAAGACTTATAAAGATAAAAAGACTTAATATTCGCAAGCAACATAAACAGATAATGCAAACCAAAAAGAAAATATAGAAAAATAGAAATGTTTTTGGAAATGATAATCCAGGAGGAAAATTGAATTCAATTTAAACTTTTATAATATTGATGATACACTTCACGATATTATGTAGATCAAAGGTAGTAGCAGTGGCTTCTTCATTTCTTTTTAATCTTTGATCAAAAGGACTCTTGGGGAAAGACTCACGGCCGAAACGTTTGAGGCAAGATTGATATTCGATATTTGGATGATCAACTCTTTTTGTTTTCGCCCTTTTATAAACAAGTCTACCAACCAACTGGCGGTCCATTTGTCTTGGATTTTGTTTATAAACGAACGAATAATTTTAAAATAAAATGGATTAAGAATGTGGAACTAGAGTAGACAGATTTCTATTAGTGAGTGATCATCCTTTTTAAGTTATTCAAAAGTCAGATCTTTTTTTTTATTATTAACAGTTTTGATGTATAAACTCTACATCAAATTTATGAAATTGTGTACTGTATATGAAAAACCTTATGTTATATAAACTGTAAAATAAAACACATACAACTAAAGAAGGCATGTGTATATCGTTACAAGATTTTGAGCCATAAATTTAGAAAAGCACTCACAATATATTTCCCCCTAAATAAGCTTTGTAAAAATAAGTTTGATAACTCGAGAAGCATTGAAAGTAGCCTTTGTAATTATACGAATGTGGTGAAATATTAAAATGGTACCACAAGCTATGAAACTTTGAAATAGATTGAAAATAATAACGTACCATGCCTTTGTCCTGTTTACTACTGCCTACATCAATACCAACCAAACATTCCGAGTCTTTCACTTGATAATAATCTAGGGTTTTCATTTTACTAGCACTGAAAAGAGGAACCTTAAAAATATAGTATAAGAGTCGAGTCACTAGACTCTACTCAGTTGTAAGACCTAGATCAACCGATGAAGATAGAACAGAGAGCTAACTAAGATCAACTAAAATTCAGCATAGATGGAAAATACTGATAGAATATTACAATAAAGGTTAATGAACAAAAACAAACTATCGTGCTCAGACATGAGAAGGCATTGATATTATAAAAGGTCCTATCAGTAACTTTGGCTAAATACAGAAAATTGGAAAGTCTTTTCGTTCTAATCTCTGAATTAAAGTGGTTGTCAAAAAGAAACGAAACTTATCTTCGTTTTACCAATAAAAGGAACTCACAGCAAATTAATAAAACAATAGTTTTATAAACATTTAAATTATTTTATACTGAATCAAGATAATAAACAATTACAAAAAAAAGACAAAAGATATTTACAATGACCATAGAAACATGACAAATTTTCAAAAAAAGATTAACATAAAATAAAATAAAAAAGCTTTTTCTAAATGTTTGCACCTAAGGCACCTAATAAACAAAGGTAGCATTAGATAACTATCCCCATGTAGCATCTCAGGGAAAGCAATGTAATAGATGCATTGTATAATAACACCATAATAGTTGTAGTTGTGAGGGGTATAATCTCTTAGGTACCAGTTTTAATAAATTGAAAGTATTTGTAACTGCAAAACATTTAACTCCGATTGGCCTCTTTTTACAATAGTACACCTAAAATATTCTAATCTTTACATATACATATGTGTAAGTAAACTCATAAATAATAACATTAAAAATTCAAGTTTTAAATAAAATGGATACTTTAAAAAAAATTCATTTTAACTGTAACTTGTCACTTAGGATTTGTTAAATAGGACATTTTACTTTGCTCTTGGAAAGATTAACCTTGGAAAGTAAAAAACACAGAATCTTGATAAAATTTAAGGAAGGTTATTTTCTCAAAACTCGGCTTTTCATGTGGAAACCAGGAAGGAAACTTCGGTTTATCTTCTTGGTGGAAACCAGAAACAACAATAACGAAAGTAGTGAAACTAAACAGAAATTTTCCAGTTTCAATGTCAACTTCTGACATATGTGTCTATAATATATGTCTATGATTAGTTATTTACATGAGCCGTGCTCTGACATGGTTATAATACTCTAAAAACAGCTATAAAAATCTCATGTGTTTTTTTTAATAAAATTCGTTATCTTATTCGTTAAAGCAGTTATCTACTAAATTACAAATGATCTCACATTTTTAATTTTCTTCTGGCACTAACAGGATCAGGTCCATACATATCAACTCTGTCCAACACAAATGCCATACTTCCGTTTCGATACTCTTCCTTGTTCAGCACACTTGCAACATTATAAAGACAACATTATTGACAAGGATGGACAAAGTGGGTTTTTCATTTTTGATTATATTCATCTTCTATGGCAAAGAACATACAGCAAGAAAAACACATGCCAAAGATCTAAAGACAATTGGAAAGACATGGAATTTAGTTAATCTTCCTACCGAGAAAATAGTTGTGTCTTTCTAAACATTGTCATGTTTTTCATTTAAGAAATCAAGTAACTGAACCTGAAGCAGCGAAATAATATTAGGCTAAGCATGACTCAGTATCTTGTCTTTCGAAAAAAGAACCCCCTGGAATGGTTTTCCTCGCAAATTTTTTTTTTGTTTGTTTGTTTACCTGAATGCAAGCAAGCCCAACACCAACAGCCCCAAGGATCAACAAATTATCTTTCACATATTCTGTCAATTTGTCCATACAACCCTGAAATTTACAAGAGAGGTGATTATAAAAACAACATTCAATACACCTCTAGAGTATATGGATTTAAAAGCGAGGATTCAGGTAATAGACATAAACTCCCCGATCAGCAGATCTCAGACTCTTGTAAATTTATTTGTAATAGGTGAAACCAAGAACAAAACAACAACAAAAAATAGTGCACAAAAAAATCCTTTGTCACTTACAGTCTGATAGGCAGAGTTAGAGTTGGTTGTTTTCAAGCAAGCTGTTTGATCTGAACAGCAAGAGGGTGGGAACAACTTGTTTTGAACTGAATCCTGCCATTTGGAAGCTTGGTAATCAGCTTGGCTTTTCACACCACAACATTCAAGCTAATTTGACAAAAGTATTTAAAGTATTAAAGAAAAGTAAAGTAGTTTGACATTATCTACAATTTTTTGGTTATCATTGATTTTGAACTTATGAGTTTGTTTACATCAAGATTCATAATGTTAAATACTTTTTCGTGATAAGGAAGTGTATCAAAAATAGCCATATTATAAATCTAAACATTCATTTAGATTCAAAGTAGGATTTTGAATTCAATTCAGCATCATATATAAAATAGATGTATGTATTTAAAAGTGGTTTGAAATAGTTTGATCATGCTCCAAACTGTTAAAGTTGATGTTTTAAAAAAATCTTACTTTTTGCTGTAGCACATCAACAGCATGATCAATATCCGTATTGCCAGTACCATATTTATTCATTATAACATTTTGTGATTCTGCGGTAACTTCTTGTTGAATCTATCAAAAAAAAAAACATACAAATCAATAAGAAATATATCAGTCTGAATGTATGTATATGCCACCATGCTGAATAACATTTCTTAGCAATGTCTCGTTTGATCGAATCAAAACTGAAAGGTTAAATTTGTTTACCTTGTCCCTGTAAAGGAAACCAAGAACACCAGCTGCAATTTCCGCACAAAATATAAGAAGTAGCATTGTAAAATACTAAAAAAAAGAAACAACATTTTTTGATTAAAGATGCTAAATGAAATGGCCGTAAACATTAGAACCATTATTAATTAACTATATATATAGTAGGTTGTTTTCCAAAATAAGAATGTTCTTTAAAAAAAGAGTATATAGATCAGATAAACTCACCGTCCCAAGCATGCATTTATTCTCTCTTATAGCCCCGGCACAACCACAAAAACCAACCAAACAAACAAAAAGTCCAGTAGCAATGAGAATTGACGCTGGAATTGTGAAGGTATATTTACCAAGAAATTCGTTAAATCTACCAGGGTCAAATAAAAGCCATATTCCAATGCCAACAGCAGTCAGGCCAGCAAGCTGAAAGAAAAAAAAATTAATGACTGTAAAAGCATTCTGTATATATGTGGCTGAATATTTTCCTTTTACATTTTTGTGAACAGTTTTTTAAATAGGTCATTGAATGTAAGGTTGAACTGCCACTATTTACTAATAATGTTTATAATTCTCTGATATTTTAGTACTTTTAAAACCATTGTAGATATTTCGCAACGTAGACAGGACCCTCATTGATAACAGTCTACTTATCACAACTTTTTAGTACTAAAGAGGCTACCTGGTGAACATTCATCAATAATAGTAAGAAGAATTCACTTCACCTTTAAATTAAAAAAGGGAGAATTGTGCTTAATTATGTAGTCAAATTGGAACCTATATCATCTGAAATGAAAAATTTATGATACATAATATCATCCAATAATATGAAAAGGAAATGACAGATGTGAAAACATATTTGGCTTGTATATGATGTTTTAGATGGCATTTTACAGCATTTTAAAAGAAGATTTATAAATTTTAGATGACATAAGAAAATAGAGAAATGATGGCTCAAGAATTTTAAATTGTTTTATGGGGTCAATCATGAGACTAAAAGTTTGAGTAATCTTTGCTTAAATATCCATTGAGTTTTGATTGACTTTACACTTGAAACTTTGCCGTATTGTATTTGCTGAAATAACTTTACAAGGTTAATCTTGGAACAAAAAGTCTCAATTCATTCAATATTCAGGTTTTGTTATTGCTTTAAATCTTTTTCCATATCCAGGAGCTGAAAAAACTAAAAAAATATTTCTTTGCCTACCATATTTATTGCCAGCCAAAATAGCGATGGATTGCAACCTTATCAGGTCAATTGTTTTAAAAAATTGTAAAAATTGGACCCATCTATTGGTTCATTATTGAGCTATTGCAGACCTGCCAAGTCCAACAGTATTGCCGTTTTTCTACGAATCTCACAGTCTCACGGTTCGTAAAGTAATTCCCAGGGTTTTTCAAAAAAAATTACAACGTTCTCGGCACATCCTCCATGTTATACAAATGATATTAAAATTCTCCTTGATATTTCATTATTTTCTTGCATCAGCACTTTTCGATTCTTTTTTATTAAAAAGATATCAACAGAGACACCTATATGATTCCTGTGATTCTCCATCATATTAAGTATATAACCGTTGGTGTTCATCAAGGATCGGTATTGAGTCCGCTGCTGTGCATCATAGTTATGGAGGCACTATCAAGAGAATTCAGGATCAGTTGCCCGTGGGAATTACTATACGCTGATGATCTTGCCATCCTAAGTGAATTCCTTGAAGAACTCAAAAAAAGTCTAGCTGCTTGGAAGACGGCGCTAGAATCTCATGTAAACGTTGACAAGACCAAAATATTAGTGTCTAGTGCTCACAACAACCCTATGTGGAGTGACACTGAAAGACCAAGTACGAACAGAGGAACTCTTGATACGTACCGATCTGGATAACATCGGGGACGTGGTACGGTGGAAAAGGATGCGGTATCACGGTCATCTTCTACGTATGGATGATGACGTATGGCCCAAAAAAGCTATTTACATAAACATTAATGGCAGCCAGCCAAAAGGTCGCCCTCAAAAGAGACTAGCAGACAATTTAAAGACCGATATGAAACATCTCAACCTGAGGATGCAATTGACAGAGAAGGGCGATAAAGCCCAAAGTGGTGAAGATACAGCACGAAGGCGTCCTACCCGCTAACGTGGAAAATGGATGTTAAATGTCTGGTAGGTAGGTAGGTATAGTAAAAGATGACAAAATCAGTGCGCATGCGCGCATTTTGTAAACACACCATTTCTAAAGATTACGACAAAGCGTAAAGTTTTAGAAAAATACCAATATTGCAGAAACAATGGAGCACTTTTTTGGAAGCATACTAAGCATAATTCAAGCCCAAAGAGCACCTGCTTATTTTTCAGCATGCACCGTTAGACCTCCCAGCTAGTTCTTAACAAGAATTTGGAATCGTTTGAAAAAGACATCAGAAAATAAAAATATATAATATAGCATGTCCACATGTCGATTGTATTGCCAATATATTTGCAGAATGTTGACGACCATTGATTGGAATTATCTAACTTTAAGGGGCCCCTAAAACATAAATCACCAAGCTTGTCTGCTTGTGTTTACAGAGGTGTGAACTCCCAACATGTAAAATGTGGGTGATAACACAGGCGAGCAGACAAGCAGACAGATTTTCAGATTTCCCCGATTTTTGCGAAAACATGAACCGGATATCCTCAATTATCACAATTTCCTGGAAATTCAGACCTGTTTTCCAAATTTTCTCAACATTGGAATCAAATGTTTCCAAAATGCAATGTATGCGGGTGTGTATTTGATAATGCGGGTGATTTCAAGGTCAATTTTACATGCGGGTGAAGTCTTCAAAATGCGGGTGAGTTCACACCTGTGTTTTTATTAGTTTATAACTAGTTTTCTAGTACTTTTTTCAAGAATAAATAGAGAACATCTATTTACCTTTCCATCAATAGAATGTTTATCCTCAAGAAGGATTTGATAATATAAAATAACAAGTGAGACAAAATAGAAACAGAACAAAACTTTTCTTACCCAAAATATCACATTGAATGCAAATAACAGATACTTTATACAAGTCTTTGCAGTCATCTTATTTTCTTTATTTTCAAGGTTAGCTTCTTACTTGCTCCAAATTGCAAACAATCCACTTCAGAAATCAAACTGTGGGCTTCGTGTTATCTTTTTAATCAGTTATTTGAGGTTATTTGGGAAATCTGAAAGCTACCATCATGAATCACAGAGAAAAACATGTAAACAACAAATTCGAAATCAGCTTCATTCACGTCAAAATAAGTTAGTAGTGGTGGTCTGTTATTCCGGAGGTGCCAGTTATCTCCGTAATAAAATGAGTGATCATCAAAATGGTGACCGGACAATTCCCCGACCCGGACAATTCCCCGAACGGACATTTCCCCGACAGACATTTCCCCGACCGGACAATT
>JAYRBV010020866.1:0-11418 GCA_036023255.1 Mitrocomella polydiademata
ACACAGCTTTTTTATGTTTTCATGTTTTCACAAAATGGCGGATGGACGCGTGAGAAGGAGATTTTTGTTTTTTGTTTCTTTTCTTTTTACGTGTTTAAACGAAGAAAAAAACTTTCATTTTCTTGTTCCTAGTAATGAACTGAAGGTTTTTAGAGATACCTTTTTTTGCTCGGGAGGAAAGCTTTAATTATATCGCCGCATCATTCGCACACTGCGCCAGACAAAACACTGCACTGAATTGATGGTGTATCAGCAGGTTTATGATGTACCTACCAAATATATAAGATTGTAAAAGTAAAGGAATCCTTTTCCACAATTTTCTCCCATTTTTTGTCAAAAGTTCAACGATCAACTGCAATCAAGAAATTCTTCTCCCATCTTTCGGTGAAAATCAAAAGTGAAAGTGTTTGTTTACTTTTGTGCCTTATTTGGGTAATGGGGCGCCAATAGTTGCAAATATAGGTAAAATAGTTACGGTACCGAAAAAAGATATTTGTGCGAAAACAAGTTTTCTTTGGGGGTGTAAACTTTATCAAAAATCAAAACAAGTCTTATTGAAAATTATTATATAGTTAATGAAGTTAATTTGTAGTGAAATTTAGGTGAAAATTCTTAAAATAACAATTTTTTTCCGTGAAAATGTGGTATCGGCAGCAAATTTTATACTTCCGTGGTCATACATAGTTTCTGTGGAATCATAACACTCACGTAAGTGGAAACGTAGAAATACAACACAAGAAACCAACTTCTTAAAAAATTCTATAAATTTTAAAATCTTCACAAAGAACTCTTATCAACGGGTATTAAAGTATAGAAAAAAATAAAATTGGCTAGAGCTTTGGAAATATTCTTTAGTAAGTGCATCCACTCATCTCACTGTCTTGTCCCGTTGGCCGACTTCGCGCATGCTCCTTTCACACGTGAGGCGCATTAATACTAACCCCGGGTCGATTGTCCAAGGTTGCCATCTGGAAGAAGCAGCTCGCAGGAAAAGCATATCATCCAGCGTCAAATATGATTTCTTCAAGGGTTGCCAGACAGTTAGCCAGAACTGTACCTCGAAATTTCTTTAAGGTAAAACGGTTTGTGATTTTGTGCCTCTTAAAGAGATATTTTTACCTATTTCTTTGAAATCTGTCTCGTTTTCAACGTCTTACCAATTTCAACCATTTTTAACTTGTCTTCATAATTCCACGCCAACGCCATTCGTACAAGCCAGTTGGAACCTAAGAGTGTATATGATGAACAGTACTAAACATTTGAAGCCATTTAATGCACTGAATTTGACCAGGTACAGAAAAGTTCTTCGTTTGCCATTTGCCTTGCCCAATAATACCTTTTACCTTATTTTCCCCAGGCTCAAATTTAACCCAGGGGAGGGGGGGGGGGGAATTGCCGCTGTAACTGCCAAATGTTATTTTACTTTACAACAGCAATATTTTGCTGAAGGTGCTTTTCCTCGCGTAAATATTTTGATCACTCTTTCAAATATCTTCAACCATTTTTGTGTAGAAGAACATCAACATCACAATAAAAATCAAGTGTACAAGGATAGATAGATTTTGCTGATTATTGCTGCCATGATTTTGTTAACAACAACTTTTTTTTGCCGTTGTAACTATTTTTTTGCCGCCGTGGATACTTTTAACGACGGCAAAAAATACTATCGTAAGTTTTTCCTAATTCAGAGGGCTTGTAAAATCTCCAAATAAATTTGAGCTGATGCTACGATTTTGGCATTTTGTTGATAATGAAAATGCAGGTGGTTGATGCTTGACCAACCAAGATTTGTTTTAATCATGTTAATCATTGATCAACTGAATGGTACAATGAACACAATCTACTCTCCTGAGTATAAGGTTCTTGAAATTAAAAATCATTCCTTTTTTATTGTTTTATGCTGTCTCCATCTTACCCGCTAATAAAATGAAACGCCTCAGGTTTTCTACGCTCAAACTGGCAAGTAATATACTAGAATCTATAGACAATTTTCACATGGAGCTGCCATTAGTCCCCTTTCACTTTCAAACCAACAACAAACAAATGTACGGAAACAATAATCTACTTGTGACGGTACAACATCTTCACTCTCCTGCACACGTACGAGAAAATCGCGCAGAAGTTTCCCTACATTTTAAGCGCTATTCTGCAGACCAACAGATCTTGATAAAAACACAAAACTCCTTTTCGTAATCGTGTGCAAATCAAAATCAGACTATATTCCGCGGTTCGCAATTTCAAAAAAAATAAAAATAAAGAAAATAAAATAAAAATAAAGAAAAAATAGCTCAAGAGCGGTGTCCAAACTTCCTAAAATATAATTTTGTATGGGTGTTGATCTAAGTTACGCAGGCGTCTGACCAATGGATTTAGTTGGTGTAACAGTACAGAGGTGAAGTTTGTTATTTGTGATCGTACAGATTTTATATTACATAACATCATACATTACATCATACATGATGTAAACGGATTTGTTTTCCAATAACGGCTAAAAGGGACTAATGGTAGCTCCATGTGAAAATTGTCTATTCGGAAGCTAAAACAAAAGGAATCACATGATTAAGATAGCCAAACAGAATCAAATTAAGTATGAATCAAGTTAGCTGAACTACGAGTATACTTGTAGTTGGCACTGAGATGATGCCCGCTTTCTACGAGTATACTCGTAGTTGGCACTGAGATAACACCCGCCTATATTTTTATACTCATAGTTGGCAACGAACATGTTAAGTGATCAATTAAAAATGCAGATAAAAATCATAAAAAATTTATAAACGCTCTGGGTATCTAATCGAAGCATTACTGTACTTATTTTGAGCCCTGCCATGAGTTTGGATGGCCCCTATTAGCAGATGTCAGGTTTACCCCCTCTCAGTAAAGTTTATTGATAATTTTTTAGCTTTACTGAGAAAAGGTAAACCTGAATGGGGCGTTTATTCGGTGCATTATGGTTAGTTGTTCCAGTCAAACATTGAGTAATGTAGTGGATAAAACTGTCACCCACCATGATGGTGCAACAAAAACATTTTACCATTACAGCCTTGAAAAGACACCTTAAAAACACACTTAAAAAAACTTGTATATATTACAATAAAAGTGAGTTAACTCTCTTATTCTTTTTATCTTGTCTACAAAGTAATTTAAATACTTAATAGCATTTTCTGCATAAGAGTGCCACCTTTGTATATTCTTAACACTAAATGATATTTTGCATATGACCACTAAAAAAGTATTTGAGTCGGGCACCATTTTATCTGCACCGTGACAGCGCTCAAAACAAAGGACGGTCACTGGTCATCGACTAGCCTTTATCTCAATCGCTGTCATAGTGCCATGCTTAATGTTGATTCAACATTAGAAATATCGGAGAAAAGTAAACGTCCCTGTTGAACAGATTGGAGCTGCCCTTAAAATCAAAAACAGTTTTAAAACATGGTTCGCCACTGAATTTAGCACTTTTTGAAATTATGAAAAGTTTGAATAGAATGTATGGTGACCACAAGACGTTAAGATTTTTTTTGTGTGTGGTTTTTCTGCTACCAGTTAACGGTATTAAAAACTCAATCTTCAACAATGCAAATATACTTCATACAAAAATTGTTGATGTGCTCTCTGTGTTCTTATCAATCAGAATACTTAGTAAACATCGCTGTTAGTGTGAATTTCCATGCGCAAAAAGCTTTTAACAAAACAGTCACGCTGGTGAAGAGAGTTTGTACAATGTCCAGCTTTCTATTTTGCAAAAGTGGATTATTGTTATATATATCAGTTATTATTTATGCGTATTTATCATCATAAAAGTATTAGCGATTCTGGAGGTGTTTTCCCCAGACCCCTAGTTGAACCTGTGCCTTCAGCCCTCTTTATCTTGAAAATAAAAACAGCTGCTATTAATATCCTAGAAATAGCCTGCATGCTATTTTAAGGTGTATTTTGAGGCCACTCAAGTTAAACTTTTTTTGAAGTATAAATATATATATAACCCTATATTTATGAAAAATTTAAACGTCTTTATAGTGCTGATTCTGTTCATTTTGTTTTTAACTTGACTTAAATAATAGCTTATTTGACTCCTGACCTAACATAACTGTAACTGTATATGGATTCACAGGATCAGTTTATATTGCTTGTGCTTGTGTACATAGCTTTCCACACACCTTATGATTTCATAAGATGAGTGTCTAAATATAAAGCAAATCAAAGCATTATACTGTATGTACAACACTTGCAGTTTGGAAAACAAGTGGACGGAACCTGTCATTATTTGTTTCCTCTTGTTCCATAAACATTAAAAAAATACGACCGGTTACAAACTATCGTGGAAATCTTATTCCATGTATTCCAGGCTAGAAAATAAGAAAATTTGTTCAAAGTAAGAGTAATATTTTTGTCAGTGTTTCTGGTCAGTCAGGAGACAAACAATCTTTTACATCCAACCTTACTAATAAATATTTTCATTTGTTTAGAATACAAATGGAGCAACCGCTGCAGCTGCCTTAGTTACCTCAAGAAACTTCCGCTCAACCTCATATAACCCAGGTATATATCGGGGAATAATTTACAATCATTGGGCAAACTTTGAGTAAATCTTTTTCGGGCCCTTTCAAGTAGAGTCGGTCGGATGACGACAAACGAACAATAGGTGACTTCTTAAAAGGCCATGACGATAAAAAATGTCACCTGGACAGCCGTGACTCCAAAATGCTATTTCTGGATTTTTACTACATTATAAAAGTTTCACTAGGCATTTTAGGCCGTGATAAGTTGATCCTCTCTCTGTTTAGCGTAAAACGGCGAAAACTAGCATGCGCGATGCGTTTTATTTGATAAAAACACTTGTTGCATGCGCCTTGTTTTTCTAGTAGGCCTGCACTCTTAAACTTTTTTATACTACTTTCTTACTTATTATCCAATTTAACTGAAACTTTCTGACTTTTCTCAACATTTAGTTAGTATAAAAGAGCAAACTTCTATACAAATTTTTGCTGACAGAAGCACATTTTTCAAAAATTAGTAAAATTTTTAGTAGTACAAATGGCACCTAAATCTAAATGTCAATAACTTTTTATTGGTAATAGGTATTGACTTCAAACTTTCACAACATACTAACTATTATAAGAGAAATCTGCTGATGACCATTTTCTTCACCATGGCGTCATAAAAAAAAATGGCGCGCCAAAACAAAGAAAAATACTACATTTAAAAGGACTACATTCTCATACTCTAAGTAGTTACCTATAAAAGCTCTTTTCCCTTGGCTACTAATAAATCAAAACAGATTAGAAAAATGTTTTTCTAATCGTGAGATACAGCTCTTTGAAGAATTTTCCTAAAAATGCATTTTCAGTTAAAAAGATGCAATTTTGATGTTACTATGGTAACAATTACTACTTAAATTAATGCATATCAAGTTGAACTATATTCTGCAAAGTTTCATAACTCTAGCATTAGTATAACAGATTTTGTTGGGCTTTGGCCTACTAGCCCCCCCCCCTCCCCCCCCCAGTACTGCCAAAGTCAAAATAACCCAGTACAGGTAGGGTTTATAAGGCCATTTAAAAACTTTGACAGGGTAATCTCGTTTTTCTGATGTAGTGGAAGATGATTCCGAGCAAGTGCTGCGCGGAAATTAAAATAATTTGAAGCACGGTAATATACAGATAAAATTGTTCAATGCGCAACAAGAATAAGCATACGCTAAACAGAATCACCAAATGAAATCTATGCCAAATTTAAAATATTTTCTCTGTAACCAATAATTCCATGCCAAAAAAATCATTTTGATTCATTGCCAAATTAAATCCGGGCTTAAACTTTATGAATAAGGTACATGTGCGATTTAACTACTCATATTTATTCCCGATATAGACTAATACAAAATTACAAAGTGTAATAGAAAATACCTTTTTAAAAATATTAATTTAAATTGTCTTTAGCCACTGCTGAAGTATCAGCAATCTTAGAAGAACGTATTTTAAAGACATCCACAACTGTTGGTCTCGAAGAAGCCGGCAAAGTCTTGTCTGTTGGTGACGGTATTGCCCGTGTATATGGATTAAAAAATGTCCAAGCCGAAGAAATGGTGGAATTTTCCAGTGGTCTCAAGGTATGAACAGAATATTCTTTAATGCATTTTAATGATTGAAAAATTAAAATTCTACATTGAGATATACCGTCCCAAAGATGCATTTTGAGGGCCTTGTACTGACGTAACACAAAATAAAGTATTTCTAATTACTGCAATAGTAAAAAAATCTGTAAATTCTATCTTTAGGGTATGGCCTTGAATTTGGAACCTGACAATGTTGGTGTTGTTGTTTTTGGTAACGATAAATTGATCAAAGAAGGAGATGTTGTCAAAAGAACTGGAGCTATTGTTGACGTGCCAGTAGGAGAAGGTATCTTAGGACGTGTTGTTGATGCTTTAGGAAACCCCATTGATGGTAAAGGCCCACTTGACTTTGCCTACCGTGCCCGTGTTGGTGTAAAAGCCCCTGGAATTATCCCACGTACATCTGTCAACGAACCTATGGTAACTGGTATCAAAGCCGTAGATAGTTTAGTACCAATTGGTCGTGGTCAGCGTGAGTTGATCATTGGCGATCGTCAAACTGGAAAAACTGCCATTGCCATTGACACCATCATCAACCAAAAACGTTTCAACGAAGCAAATGACGAGAGTAAGTTCAGCTTACTGTCTTTCACATAAAAAAATCAAGGCTGTCTTCTGTATTACTCCTGTCAGGGTATTATATAATTTAATAGCAATTTTAAGGATACATTTTTTTGTTGAGCCTCTAAATCTACAATTGTTCAAGATGTTTCTCAATTTGTTTTCTAGAGAAAAAGTTATATTGCATCTATGTTGCTATTGGACAAAAGAGAAGTACAGTCGCTCAACTTGTCAAGAGATTACACGATGCTGATGCTTTGAAATACACAATTATTGTCAGTGCCACTGCTTCTGATGCTGCCCCACTTCAATATTTAGCCCCATACTCTGGATGTGCTATGGGTGAATATTTCCGTGATAATGGAAAACACGCTCTTATCATCTATGATGATTTGTCAAAACAGGTTAGTTGATTGAAAGGAATTGATTTTTTTTTAGTTATGTCCCAGTTACCTTCTGTCTGATTCTTTTTCTACTTCAATGAATACACCAATACACCTAGCCTTTCACATTAGGGCTGAAATTTTTCCTGGTTTATTGAAAGTACAAAAAAATACCTTGAATTAACATTATATGAAATCTTTTGTTGATTTTACTTTAGGCTGTTGCTTATCGTCAAATGTCCTTGTTGCTTCGTCGTCCACCAGGTCGTGAAGCTTATCCCGGTGATGTTTTCTACCTACATTCTCGTCTTCTTGAACGTGCTGCTAAAATGAACGAAGTTAATGGCGGTGGTTCATTGACTGCTTTACCTGTTATCGAAACTCAAGCTGGTGATGTATCTGCTTATATTCCAACCAACGTCATTTCTATTACTGATGGACAAATTTTCTTAGAAAGCGAATTGTTCTACAAAGGTATCCGACCAGCTATTAACGTCGGTCTTTCTGTCAGTCGTGTCGGATCTGCTGCCCAAACTAAAGCTATGAAACAGGTATGTAGTTTATCCATTTCCACTTTGTATGCATGTACAATTAAGTTTCAAAATACCTTTCTATATTTTTTTCAAATTCTTTTCCAAATCTAATAATTTTTTTAAGTTTTAATTTTCACTTTTTGTATGTTTAGGTTGCTGGTTCCATGAAACTTGAACTTGCCCAATATCGTGAAGTTGCTGCTTTTGCTCAGTTCGGTTCTGACTTGGATGCTGCCACCCAAGCTTTGTTGAACCGTGGTATTCGTCTTACTGAATTGTTAAAACAAGGACAATATGGTAAGTAAAAAACATCCTAGAATTGACAAGGTGGAGTATTGCTTTCGTTTTGTGATTTTTTTTGCCTTACATTGTTGATTTGAAATTATTTTGTTTATTTAGTTCCCATGGAAATCGCTGAACAAGTCGCTGTCATCTATGCTGGTGTCCGTGGTCATCTCGATAAATTAGATCCTACACGCGTCACAGAATTCGAAGAAAAATTCGCTGATCATGTTCGTACCGCCCATTCCGGTCTTTTAGACACCATCCGAACAGAAGGAGCTATCTCAGAGGCCACTGAAGCAACACTGAAGGAAGTCGTCGTTTCATTTATGCAAAACTTTTAAATATTTCACAAACGCCCTGGAATCTTTGATAGTTCTATTTTCGAATTAAATTAACCTGTTACAAAATACTAAACTGAATTTTTTATGAGTTTCTGTTTTTATTCAAACAGTTTTCCCAATCAATTGCAGATAGGCTTGATAGTGTAAATTTTGCTGCCCTTATAATAACGAAATAAAATCTGAAAAGATATTTTTAAAGAAGAATTTTGTTTTTCAGTCTATTTGCGGGCCAAACCACTGTTTTTCAGTGTATTTGCGAGCCAAACCACTGTTTTTCAGTGTATTTGCGGGCCAATCCACTGTTTTTCAGTCTATTTGCGAGCCAAACCTTCGTTTTTCAGTCTATTTGCGAGCCAAACCACTGACTTAAAACAACGAAGTTGCAACGTTATGGACGACATTTATATTGATACACGTTAAGCGATGGAACCACATCCTCTCTTAATAAACTCGCCTCTTCGTGAATTCACCTTCACCTAACCAATTTTCTGCAAATCTGCGCTTCAGCAAAAGCCAATTTTTAACCCCATACCTAGGTAGTCCATCATGGTATTTGGCCAAATTGGTACGAAAAAAGGGTAGAAGTTGTGTTATACCTTAAGTGGCTTAATTTTCGCGTGTATTTAATTTCGCGAACCTCCAAATTGTTACGTTTCGCGTGGATTTAATTTCGCGAATCGTCACATTCAAACGATTTCGCGAGCGAGCAAAACTTAATCCACGCGAAAATTAAGCCACTTATTAGGTACATCAAAAAAAGCGTAATTTTATGGGTTTTCGGTCGATTTTAGGTGCAATCGCTCTCCTTCGCAGGTAATTTACTGTCCAAAGAGGGATAGCACAATGAAAAGTTAAAATGTTCAAATATCTAAAAACAGTTTGAACCAATGAATTGCAGTTCTTTAACAGTAAAGTAGATGAAAGAACAGTATTGACTAGTATGATTTGCATACATTGCGAAACGGAGTTCGTGTTGTGTCATGTAAGGTCTGCGAATCACACGTTTTGACTACATTAATGTCAGAAATTTTCGCAAATCGCCCGGGAATTATTTCGCGATTGGTAAATTTTTGAATGTTTCGCGGGAAGAAAATATACAAAATATTGTTGCCTGGGAATGATGACGTCAGTTTCGGAACTTTAAAGCGCTATAAATCGTTAACCGACTATCAAAACTTGGCAAACCATACCCTTTTTTTTCATCTACTTTATTCGAATTTTGGCCTTTTTCGCGAAAAATTTGAAATCGATCATTCCCGAAAGTTTATCTCGCGAAATTTTTCAAAAACCCCCAAACTTGTGAATTATTATATATAGCCCTAAAATTAAGTAAACATGGTGTAAAACCCTCTTTTATAAATTTCAGAAGGGGTCATTCGCAAAAATTTTTGCATTCCTCAATTCGCGAAAGTTTATCCAAACAATTTCGCGAGTTTTTCCCCTCGCGAAAGTTTCTCCGAATAAAGTACTCTTTAAGGTCAATCCGATTGTGTAAAAATATTTTGATTTTGAACAGCTATAAATTTTTTTGTTTTGTTTTTGTGTGGGTCGAAGTCACGTGAGGGCCTAAATAAGGAAAACCCCGGTTGGTAATCATGGGGCATTTTTGGAAATGATTTCCCATATACCCTAAGGAACAGATGTGGATTCCACGGTAGCTGGTCGCCAACTAAGCCCTATTTGATCCCCAGCTCATGTAATAAAAGGAGTTAGGCCTTTTTGCGCTTTTTTTAAAATTATATTTTTCGCTTTCAGATTAAAAAGAAGTACAAAAGGGCCCTGGGAACGAGGTTGCGTTGATGCATAACTTGTGTAGGTGCTCTAGAAACCGACAACCTTTATTATGTAACTCGTCGATTTTACAAATTTAATAATTTTTATCAACGTTTCAACAAAATGATTCAAGGGGCCGACCAACTTAATACCTACCAAACTTCTAGACAAATTAGATACCCGGAGCCGGAGGAAAGTTTTATATAACATTTTTATCAATGCCTCTTTTCTTCCTCAACAAAACCTGAAAGCTGATTTGCCTTCTTCTAATTGTCACGCGTGATCAGAAATTTGTGTCCAAAGTGATTGCGTGGTCAAATAACGATAATGTGGAAAATTTGTGGTTTGGGGCGAAGATTAACTAATAAATGTATGAGCATGAAGCTGACATTTTTAAACTCGAAGCTTTATTCTTAATCTTTATGTAATACTTGTTGCTTTGGACATGTGACACTCTGGTCACGTGTACGATCAACTGCTGTAGCCTCGTTGGTGTAAAACATCATGAACCGAATATATGCAAGATAGTACGACCAAGTGTACGGTAATGCAATCAAATGTACAGATTTACCGTATATGACGATTTTGACGACGATCTAACTTTAAAGGATGCGACTGGCTGATTATCTGACTGGTTATATTGTCTGTAATTAGAAAGAAGCTCTCAATGCACACAGCATGGATACATGATCGATGATTTGTTTATTTCCGTCTGTCTTCTTTATGACGTATTTGCAAGTTTAAGAAGACTTGTTATTGTATCCTGAATGTTTGCGTGAATGTTTGTTGGTATCCGTATCTAAAAAACCAGTCCCGTAACCGTACACAGGAAATCAGTCCCGTAACAGTATACAGAAAATCAGTCCCGTAACCGTACACAGGAAATCAGTCCCGTAACCGTACACAGGAAATCAGTCCCGTAAGCGTACACAGGAAATCAGTCCCGTAACAGTACACAGGAAATCAGTCCTGTAACAGTACACAGGAAATCAGTCCCGTAACCGTACACAGGAAATCAGTCCCGTAACAGTACACAGGAAATCAGTCCCGTAACCGTATACAGGAAATCAGTCCCGTAACTGTACACAGGAAATCAGTCCCGTAACCGCATACAGGAAATCAGTCTCGTAACCGTACACAGGAAATCAGTCTCGTAACCGTACACAGGAAATCAGTCCCGTAACCGTACACAGGAAATCAGTCCCGTAACCGTATACAGGAGAATAAATTTTCCCAGCGAAACTTTCCATGTGTTCTTTTCATGAGTCTCGCTATAAAATTAGTTGTAGTCTATCTTTAATTCTGAAAGCAAGTCTAACATATAAGTTAGTAAATAAGGAGCATTTTAAATTAAAACAAGAGGCCTTTGGCCTGAAGGTCAGCGTACATGAGATAAAAAAAAGAAAAAGGGAAGACTTGATAAAAGAAGC
>JAYRBV010020877.1:0-11416 GCA_036023255.1 Mitrocomella polydiademata
TTTGGTGTAAAGGCACAAAAAAATCCAGCATCAAAATAAATACTGGATTTTACTTGTTTATGCTATTTTTTACTTAATTGAACAGCATTGCACTATAATGTGGGCTTTTTTGCATTAAAAACGCAGTACTTTTTTAAAGCTAACATTTTTAGATGTTATTGTCGGCACAAATGATCAGACAGACGTGCTCTTAAATTCTACGCTTATAGTGCTTTAGTGAAAGAGCTTAACAGGTTTCAACCGCATTTGACGTTGGATGTTCAAGCTGCGCTTGGCTGTTCTGCCAGCGTTTGTAAATGGTCAAAAGAAGAACGCTGATTGCCAGTATTAAAGTGACAGAATTCGCGAGTAACATCGGAAGATCGTTGACGATAATACCGTAAGTTAACCAGAGCGCGACGCCCGTCGTGAAGATGCTATACATCAAAATAGAGATACCATCGACATTGCCTGTGCGAAGAATTTGCACCACTTGTGGAATAAAAGCAGCGGTAGTAGAAAAAGCAGCTAAAAGACCGATGATTGTTGTGTGTTCCATGAAAAAATAACCTCAATACGTGTTTTGAATGCACGCGTAATATAACGTTTTAATGTGTAAGTTTTGTGTCACAGAAGTGCTGTTTTATAGGCGGAAAAACGACTGTTAACGGAGTATTATTTTTTTAGGGCCGAGAATATTATAATCGTTTATGTATTGTGTCAATATTTTTTATTGACTATTTGTTTTTCATCGACTGATAGCACAGCTTTCTCTGCGAGTTAATAATCGCTATTGATGCAGCATTAAAAAAACTAATACTACTTGCGGTTCCCTGATTTTTTTGATCAAATGGTAAATTGATTATTAATCGATCATTCAATCTTTTGGTTAGAGAGTAAGTCAAATAATACAAACACGCGAAGTAATGCTGTTATGGCTACCGAGGCAGGTATTAAGCCTGTTTTTAATGCTGCGCAAAAAGTGCAGTCATCGAGTAAATACCTCATATAAAAAACAATTATAAGGATTATAGAATATGGCAGTTTTTACCATTAGTAAAAAAGTAAGTGTGATGGGTGGAGGGCTGCTTGTCGCTGCTGCTACTCTGATCTACTTTGTCATGCAGTTTTTAGCCTTACCCGTCATGCAAGAGCAAGTTCAAAGAGAAGCGAGAGCGCAAGTGACAGCGACTGCTAAAGAGCTCGAGGTCGCGTTGGCTGATGCGGCGTCATTGACTCAGAGTTTAGCCGCTTTAGCGCAATCACTCCCCCTTGAAAAAGAGGCTTTTACGCGTTTTTTCCCAGCACTTGTCGATAAGTTTGGCGACTCTACCATAGCCGGTGGTGGGATTTGGCCAGAACCTAAAGCATTCAGTGATAGTATCGATCGACACTCCTTTTTTTGGGCGAGAGAAAGCAGCGGTGGGTTAGCGTTGCTCGATGACTATAATGACCCTGCCGGTGGTGGCTATCACAATGAAGGTTGGTATCAAGTAGGTAAAAACCTTTCCCCTGGACAATGTGCATGGTCTGAAGCTTACGAAGACCCTATTTCTAAAGTGCCGATGGTCACTTGTACCGTCGCTATTCAGAGAAATGCCCAGTTCTGGGGAGTTGCGACTGTTGATCTTATGTTGTCGGGGCTGGCTGAGCTGTTTGAAAAGCAAAATAATCTTACGGGTGGTTTCAGTTTTGCGGTGGATCAGACCGCGCAAATAGTAAGCTTTCCTGAGATTCGTAACAAAAACCTTGCTATGACTGCTTTATCGTCTGCTGTGAAAAGCGATCCCTCTTTAAAACCTCTCAGTCAAGCGCTACAACAAGGTACGCCTTTATCGACGATGCCCCGAGGCGTGACAGTAGAGGATAGTAGTATTCTATTGTTACATACCTTGCCAGATTTGAATTGGACGGTCGGTATGTTACTACCTGATAGTACCGCTCAGGCCCCCGTGCAAAAGTTAGCGACCAGCTTATATTTTACAATGATTCCAGCACTGTTAGTTTTTGTCGCTTTATTTATCTGGTACAGCCATGTCGTGCTGGGGTGGATTAAAGAAACCACGCGCCAGGTAAAGCTACTTGTTAGTGGAGGCTCATCTGCTTCCCTAGAAATTCGTTCCATGGACGAAATTGGCTTATTAAAAGAAGCGGTTAATGATTACGGTAGTTACCTTAACAATCTTTTGAAGGATATCGCTAAAGAAGCTGAAGGAATCAGTCAGGAAGCTGATGGTCTGAGCGAATTAAGCGTAACGTTAAGCGGCCGTGCTGCGGAACAAATGGATGAAAATAATGTGTTAGCAGCGGCTATTCATCAAATGTCGGCGAGTGCAAAAGATGTTGCGAAAAATGTTGACGATGCGGCGAAGACGGCGGACTCGGCAAAAGATCTTGTATTCCACGGTCGTGATATGGTGTCACAGAACGGCCAAGCCGTGCAAGAATTGGCGAGTGCTCTGAAGCAAACTTCAGGTGTGATTGACCGCTTATCGGATGACAGTCAGAAAGTGGGTGCTGTATTGGACGTGATAAAAACGATATCGGGGCAGACCAATTTATTGGCGCTGAATGCGGCGATTGAGGCGGCCCGTGCAGGGGAGCATGGCCGAGGCTTCGCAGTTGTTGCAGATGAGGTTCGTACTCTGGCGGCGAAGACGCAAGATTCTGCTGCAGAAATTGAGAATATGATCGTGCAATTACAAGAAGCGGCTCAAAGTGGGGTCGATGTGATTGCCAGTAGTCAGAACTTATCGGATGAATCAATTGAGCGGGCCGATACAGCAGTACAGTCTTTTGAAGATATCGTCGATGCCTTTGGCAACATTAATGAGCGCACTTCTTTAATTGCTGTGACGGCCCATGAACAAGCGAAAGTCACCGATGAAATTGATGAGTTAGCAGAGCGAATCAAAGGAATCAGTGAGCAGAATTCAACAGATGCGGCTAAACTAACGGATATGAGTCAGTTGTCTTCTCAGGCTTCAAATAGACTTTATGACTTGAGTAAACATAAAGGGTGATCTCCATTGATTGCTACAAATTATAGGGTGATGATTTGATCAATTACTTGTGCTGCATCCTATTTAGGGCGATGTGTGTTGCTGCTTTATAGGCAGATTCAACAGACTGTTTGCAATAACAGCTTAAAAGATTGTTATAAGGACGGCTTAAAAGAGCTTTTTAAAAAGAGTGACTGATTAGGGTAAACAAAGCGTTAATCTTTAGAATAAATAGTTAGTTAATCGGTATCAGCTTAGCTATTGTTAATAGGTGCTGTTTTATCGTTAAGCACGATCAGTTTATTCTACATCAGTTATTCATTGCCTATTTTTTAGACAGGTTCAGTTGCCGTACATAATGTGGATTATACTCTGCTATGAGTATAAAAATTCAATAATTTGAATGGATTGACGGCAATGGAGCAGCGGGATCAAATACGTATTTTAATTGTGGATGATGTGCCACAGAATATTCAAGTAGCGATGAATATTCTGCAGGAAGACGGTTACCTCTTTTCTTTCGCCAGTACTGGTGCAGAAGCCTTAGATATTTTGGCTGATAAAGTGTTCGATCTCATCTTATTGGATGTGATGATGCCTGGTATCAATGGTTTTGATGTCTGTAAAAAGGCTAAAGCCGAAGGCTTGAATCAGCAAACCCCTGTTATCTTTTTAACCGCGCGTACTGATATCGATTCGATCAATGCTGGGTTTGCAGTCGGGGGTGTCGATTACATTATTAAGCCATTCCATTCAGAGGAACTACTCTCGCGGGTAAGGGTGCATACGCAAATGCATCGAGCACAGCAACTGCTACAGCAAAAAAATGTAGCCCTCGCACTAAAAGCACAAATTCAAAACCAACGCTTATTGAAAGAAATAGAGCTCAGTCATCGTGAGACAATTTATATTCTCATGGAAGTAATGGAGTCCACTTCAGATGAAACAGGGGCACATATTAAACGTGTCGCAGAATCCTCTAAGCTACTCGCCCAGTATGTTGATTTTTTAACCGATGAAGATGAACGGCTTATTTTCCACGCGGCGCCTATGCACGATATCGGTAAGATAATGATTCCTAAATCTATATTGCATAAACCGGGTAAGTTGACCGAGCAGGAATTTGCATTAATGCAAACGCACGCGCAAAAAGGCAGTGAATTACTGCGTGGCTCCGGGCGTAAATTACTGAATACTGCTTCTATTATTGCCTATACTCACCACGAAAAATGGAATGGTAGTGCCTACCCTCGAGGTATATCAGGAGAAGATATTCATATTTATGGCCGAATCGTCGCTATCACTGATGTATTTGATGCACTAACGCATAAGCGCCAATATAAAGCGGCATGGGGTATTGAAGACGCTGTAGGCTACATTAAAGATAATAGTGGTTTGCACTTTGATCCAGCACTGGTCGATATCTTCCTTGAACACGCCGATGAATTTATTGCTATTGTTCAGCAGACGTAATAGTCCGATTTATTCGGTTCTGCACTTTTTATCCCGTTTTATCATTTTATTGATAGGCTGCTTGCCGATCATTGCTCTGGCCGTTGATACAAAGGGTTATGAGCCACCGCTGAACACAGGTCAAACTCTGTCAAGTACAGCTTTTGATAGTACGGCTAATGTCAAAAGTTCCCAGTTAAAAATCAATATTACAGAGCAGCTTGGCTACGTGAGCATCCCGAAGTGATCGTCAGTGGCTTTGGTGATTGGGCACCGATTGAGTTCGTTGATGAAGGGGGTAATTATCGAGGGTTTAGCAAAGAGTATTTGCAGCAGCTGGCGCGAATCATTGGGATAAAATTTAATTATCGTGTGCAAGATTGGCCTCAAAGTTTAGCGGATGCGGCAGCGGCAAAAGTGGATATGATTGCCACAGTATCTCCCAGTAACGCGAGACGAGGGTTCTTGTTTTTCAGTGACCCAATCGTTGAGTTCCCCTATTATTTTTTTCAGCGTAGTGATGTGCAAACGGCTGCGTTAGATAAAGACTCTTCTCTCTCTCTGTGGCGGTGCCAAAAGATTTTTTGCATGATGATGTATTAAAGCGCTACTACCCGAGACTATCACGGTTAGAAGTTGATAATCCACAGCAGGCATTCGATGCTGTGCTCAGTGGAAAGGCTGACCTTTTGTTCGATATTTACCCAGTGCTGAGTTATATCAAGCTAAAAGCGCAACCCTCCTTAGTTAAACCGCTGCGCCCTGCGCGGGAAGTGACTCCATTATCACTACATATCGGCGTGGTGAAAAAACATCCCCCTTTAGTGAGCATTATCAACAAAGCGATTGCTGAATTAGATGAGCAAGTTAAACAGCAATTAAGCCAAAAGTGGCTGTATTTTGAGCGAGTAAAAGAAGATAAACAGATGCCGCTTACGGCGAGCCAAAAACAGTGGATTAAAAACAATCCGGTGGTGAATTATCGTATGCACCTCAATTGGATGCCTCTGTTATTTTTTGATGAAGCGCGCAAACCGTTAGGTTTTGTGGCTGACTATTTAAGCCTCATTTCGGAAATGACAGGCATTGCTTTCGAGCCTTTTGTGTTGGAGTCAGTCATAGCGTCTGCGCCAACTAATGATCGTGCAAGTAAGGGAGAGGCGAAAAGTATTGAGGATAAACCTGTCGGCAACCTGTCGAATGACCGCCTGTCAGTCATTGGGTCACTACCGGCGAATATGCCGCCTTTAATTGATCCGTTGTTTTTTAGCGAAGATACTTTGTTGAATACTAGCCAAGGGTATTTGAGCTTGAATGATTACTTTTTTGCTCGAGATGATTTGGCGGTGGCTGGGGTGAAAAATAGCAGCGGTTTAACGGTGGCATTGATTGATGGGTTTATACCGAGGCAAACATTAGAAATAGAATATCCCAATTTGCTTATCCGCTCTGTAAAGCACTTAAGTCAGGGGATCGATCTGCTATTACAAGGAGATGTAGAGCTGCTAGTAGGACCGTACTCTCTTGTGCAATATCGATTGCAGCAGCACGACATTAGCCAAATTAAAGCGCTTGCTTCATTTACTGTAAACGATCAAGTGCAATCGACACGTGAATTAAGGTTTAAATTGTTCAAGCCCGATATTATTTTACAGGGAATTTTGAATCAAGCGCTATCGAAGATAACGGCATTGCAGAGAGAGAACTTACGTCAGCAGTGGTTCAATAATTCCAGTACCTTACTCGATCAAGGAATTCTGAGCTTCGAGCAACAGCGATGGTTGCATCAAAACTCTCCTTTTCGCTTTACCGGCGACCCTCGTTGGCTACCTTATGAAGCCTTTGATGAGCAAGGTAATTATATTGGTATAGTGGCAGACTTTTTACAGTTAATAGAGCAAAAGCTAGGCATAGAATTTGAGCGAGTTCCCGCTAAAACCTGGCAGCAGGCGCTGGATAAAATGGAGAGCGGCGAAGCGGATGTATTATCCAGTTCAATGGCGTCGACACCTCATTTGTTGAAGTCTGATGTCTATTTAAAAAGCCCAATTGTTATCGTGATGCGAGAGGACCAAACTTACGTTGATTCACTGCAGCAAATTTTAGAAAAGAAAGTGGCAGTTAGTAAGGGCTATGGTTACGTCAAAGATGTGAAGCGGGTGTACCCAGAGTTGGACTTATTGGAAGTGCTCAATATCGAGCAAGGTTTGACTTCGGTATCAACGGGTGAAAGCGATGCCATGATTGTCAATTTGGCCCAAGCTAATTTCTATATGGCAAAACTGGGGGTGAGTCATTTACGCATTGTCGGAAAGACACAGTTTGAAACGCAGCTCACTTTTAGTGTTTCACCCACGTTGAAACCATTGGTTTCGTTGATTAATTTGGCTTTAAAAGACGTTACGTTGCAGCAGAAACAGCAAATATTTTCAAATTGGGGGCAGAGTAAATTTGCGGCACGCACCGATTATACGCTGGCTTTAGAGGTTGCTATGGTTTTGGTGGTCGTTTTATTAGGATTCCTATTTTGGGGACGCTCACTGACACGGGAAATAAAGTTTCGCAGAGAAAGTCAGGCACAGATTAAGCGCTTAATAGACTATATACCGCAGCAAGTGATGGTTTTTTCGCTCAAAGGTAAGTTGTTATTGGCTAACCCGGTTGCGCTTTCTTGTTATGCTATCGATGTTAATGCTCTGGGGAAGTTTCGCGCTTCAAGGTTGTTTCAAGATAAGGCGGACCGTCAAACGATATTGAAGATGATTCAACGACAACAAGAAATTAAACAGTTGTTACTGAGTCTGAAGCAAGCAGATGGACAAGTACGTTCGATGATGTGTTCCGTGTTGAATACGTTGTTTGATGGTGAGAAAGCTATCCTGCTGATCGCTGTTGATATCACAGAGAGAATTCAGATAGAACAGCACCTTAAAGAGGCAAGAAAGCAGGCGGAGCTGGCCAATTTGGCAAAGTCGGAGTTTTTGGCCAACATGAGCCATGAAATACGCACGCCAATGAATGCGATTTTAGGTTTTACGCATTTGTTAGATGAGCGGGTTGAAGAGCCGCAATTAAAGTCTTATACCCAAGTGATTAAAAAAGCGGGGGCATCACTATTAGCGATTATTAACGATATTTTAGATTTATCGAAAATAGATGCGAACAAAGTGTCAATCGCCCCGACTTTTGTCGACATCCAACCCCTGTTACAAGAAGTGAGTAGCTTGTTTTCGATACAGGCGGCGGAAAAGAATTTATATTTCAGTGTTGAGCAGTCCCCGGCACTACCAGCGATGATTGAAGTAGATTTACTGCGTTTACGCCAAGTGGTTTTTAATCTCGTAGGCAATGCCTTGAAATTTACCGAAGAGGGAAGTGTCCGTATCGATGTTTCATTTCAGCCTTTAACTGGGGCGAGGGGAGTATTAGACATTGTGGTGAGTGATACGGGTATCGGTATTGCCGACGACGAGCAACAGCGTATCTTTGGTAGTTTCAATCAACAGCAAGGGCAGCACAGTTATTACGGTGGTTCGGGGTTAGGCTTAACCATCAGTCGCCATTTATTGCAGTTGATGGGAGGGTATATCGAGGTGTCTAGTGAACTGGGACTTGGCGCTTCTTTTAAAATGGTTCTACCGGATATCGGATATTTACAAAAGCAACGCGCCGCTACTTCAAGTATTGAATCCGCAGAGGAAATGCTACTTTTTAAACCTGCTACTATTTTGGTGGTTGATGATGTTGAACACAATCGAATGCTGTTACAAGAATATCTGTCTGTTTTGAACTTAACGGTCGTGACGGCCAATGATGGTCAACAAGCCATAGATGCAGTGCAACGACAGCCTTTTGATGCTGTGTTTATGGATATTCGAATGCCCGTTATGGATGGCTATCAGGCCGCGGAAAGGCTGCGAGAAATACACCCGGATTTAGCGATTATTGCTTTGACAGCTTCGGTCGTTGAAGACGAAACACAGATCAGTAAGCGCCGGTATTTCTCGGCCTATTTACGCAAGCCGTTGACGTTGTCACAGTTGCAACAAACACTTAAACAGTACATCGAGTTTGACGTTATCGAAGCGACAATAAGCACTCAGTCGCAGAGCGAAGTCGCTAAAGATTCGCAGTGGTACTCGGAAAACAATACGCTAGCAGCATTGATCAACTGTCACAGTGAAACTCTGACTGTGTTAAAGCGGGAATATATTGAAGAATGTTATTTATTACGCAAAAGTAATGATGTGCAGTTGATTAGAGCATTGGCAAAGAGCCTATTACAGCTAGCGGAAGTGGAGCAAGATCAGCTTTTGGCCACTTTTAGTATTGACCTAATTCAAGCGGTGGAAGGCTTTGATATTCTCAAAATTAAGAAGGCCCTCGATCAACTTTGCTATTTACAAGATAAGCACTAAAGCCGTTATTATTAATCAGCTGACTTTATTTTTATTTCACCTAGTATGCAGTTATTACTAGGAAAAGCTTCACCCACCTTGTTGTTACAAGTGTTTGTTACAGTCGTTGAAAAGAGCAAAGGCATTTTGTTAGCCCCCTGAATTAATAGAAAATAATAGTGAACATTCAAGAATAAACCACATCAGGTTCTCGTGGCGATAAAACTGAAGCCGAGATACTTTAAAAGCTTGTATTAACTGTAGATTTAGAGATTTAGAGATTGAGGAAGGCGATAAAGTTCTACGGGAGGTTGAGCATCGCTCTTGCTAGCAAAACTATTTATGCTCTGTGATATCGTCGTTAACAAAATTCTAACGTTATTGGCCCGATAGGAATTAGATGATGCTAAAACAAACTAGCTCATTGCAAGCTAGTTTGTTTTCAACGAGTGATTTAAAGGAAGTAATTGATACCGATAAATAACTTCTAGCGATAAATATAGCAACTTAAGCGCCAATAATACCGCCATCAATCCGCTGTACAGCCATAATAGTGGAGCGAGGCTTAGAGTTGCCGCCGTCGGGGAAATGTGATGGCTTATCTTTTTCCCCAGGATGCTGCACTCCAACAAACATGGTTTTTTGATCTTCAGAGAAGGTTAAACCTGTTATTTCACAGGCGATGGGACCTGTGGCAAATCGGCGTATTTCGCCGCTGTTAGGGTCAGCGCATAAAAGCTGATTGTTACCCATTCCCGCAAAATCACCTTTATTGGAGTATTTACCGTCGGTGAGAATCCACAACCTTCCCGCTTTATCGAAACCTAAGCCATCAGGACTATTGAACATGTTTTCTTGATTGATGTTGCTACTACCTGCGTAAAAGTCTTGGTGCACACTAGGGTTGCCCGCGACGACAAACAGGTCCCAATCGAAACTGGTCGCAGTATGATCCGCATTGGTTGGACGCCAACGCACAATTTGACCATAGTTGTTGGCGGCTCTGGGGTTGGGGCCCGCAACAGGTTGATTGGCTTTTTTGCCACGGTATTTATTGTTGGTCAATGTACAGTAAACGCTTTTGTTATCTGGGTGTACTGCAACCCATTCAGGCCTGTCCATGGTTGTCGCGCCGACTTGGGTCGCGGCTACACGGGCAAAAATCAGTACTTCTGCTTGGTCGGCAAAACCGTTTTCGGCGGTGAGTCCATTTTTTCCCTGTGTTAGTTCAATCCATTCACCCGTTCCGCGAACATCGCCTTGTGCCGCATCAAACTTTGCCACGTACAAGGTACCCTCTTCTAAAAGTGTGCGGTTAGCTTGGTCATTACCGGCTTGATAGGTATTTTTTGAGACAAATTTGTAGAGGTGTTCGCCTCTTTCATCGTCGCCGAGATAGACAACGGCATGGCCATTGTCAGCGAGAGTTAGGGCTGCATTTTCATGCTTAAAGCGTCCGAGGGCCGTACGTTTTTTAGGGGTAGAGTTTGGGTCTTTTGGGTCTATCTCCACGACCCAGCCATGGCGGTTGGATTCATTGGGTTCATTGTTTAAATCAAAACGAGGGTCAAATTTAGCCCACTGGTAGCGATCATCCCCTTTAATACCATAACGTTTTTGCTGCGCATTCGGTTTGAAATTATCACCGCCAAAATAACCGTTAAAGTTCTCTTCACAGGTGAGGTAGGTGCCCCAAGGCGTCATCCCATTGGCACAGTTATTAAATGTCCCTAGTACTTTTTTACCACTGCTATCCGCGTTAGTTTGTAGGTGTTTATGGCCCGCTGCTGGGCCCGTGATTTCCATTTCTGTGTTGGCAGTGATTCGGCGGTTATAGGGCGAGTCTTTTTTATAGTGCCAAGCGCCTTGGGAATCGCGCTCAATTTCAAAGACACTGACGCCATGGGCCGCTTGAGATTTTTTGACATCATCAGCGGTCATTGACTGGCCGTGGTGCGCGAAGAGTAACTTATGATTTGTATACTCGTTGTTAACAGCGAGCAGTGCACGCTCGTCAGTGAGCGGAAATAAACTCATGCCGTCTGTGTTATCACCAAATTGTGCCGCTTGAGCAGTACTGCTTTGTTGCCCAGATTGATCGAATGTTGGTGCTCCAGGTAACAATGGGTCTCCCCATGAAATAAGGGGGGTAGCACGGTATCCTTCAGGAACAATAAAAGTATCTGCTGTGCTAATAGGGACTTTTTTGAAGCCGATCAAAGTATTGTTAGTTGAAGCGGCAACCGCTTGGTTTAATGGGTTGCTGGCGAGAAAAAGTCCTAGTGCTCCGGCGGTTCCCTGCATAAAACGGCGGCGGCTTACGGCACTTTCTACCATGTGAGATAAGTCGGTGTGGTCCGTAGCAAGAGATTTAACATTGGCTGTTTGAGTGGGTTTCATTTTAGCTATCCCTTTGTCATAAGTGGTTATAGTAATACGGATTGATATCTTTATTGGCCTTATTGTCGGTTTCTAACCTGTTTATACCTTCGTTTGTATCATGCCCAGGCGGTGGATTTCAAGCTAGTTGTCGCCTAATGTTTTAATTTATGCCACCTTATTGACTATAATTTCAACCTTCTGATT
>JAYRBV010020888.1:0-11416 GCA_036023255.1 Mitrocomella polydiademata
AAATGGTTTCGTTGAATACATAAATGGTTTCGTTGAATACTTAAATATGTTCGTTGAATACATAAATATGTTCGTTGAATAGGTAAATATGTTCGTTGAATAGTAAAATTTTGGTTGAATACCTAAACTCTTAATTTTGCTACAAATAATCAACCATAGCCGCGAAGCAGCTGGATTTTTTATAATTTTTTTCTTAAAAAATTTATTATGGCGTCCGCCGGGCGGATTGAACCCGTGTTTTTTATATAAACTCCTCTAAAAAAAAGGAAAATCATAATACGGCTAGCCTATGCCCGTTCGGTCCAAAAAGCTTGCTTCTAACAGCAAGCTTTTTGGGACGAAAACGCCGAGCATAGGCTATATATATGCGGCAGGATGAAACCCGGGCAAAAAAGCCCGAAACGGTTTATCGGTTAGACTAGCGATTTCGTGTAAAAGATCACCAAGTGCACAAGTAAATGGCGGTAAAAGTTTGAAAATTTGTTTGTAAACAAACAAAGCAACAAAGACCTGAAGATTTTAGATTAGACAGATTTTTATGTTACAGTAGAAAACTGAAAACATGTCATCCTCTACACCTACAAAGAAGTTCCAGGATAATGCACCTTCCATAAAATCTCAATCTTACCCAGGTACACCACATTCATGTTTTTTTCTTCAGTTTTTTATTAACTGATTAACACGCGCCCACACGCTGTGTGTCAGTCTACTTTTATAGAAACAGTTTTGGACTGACTCAGGCTCTAATCTAGAATCAGAAGGAAGCGTCCTATTCTAGTGAAAAGTGCAGCATATTACGAAATCTTTTCTATTTTGAGGCATTTTTCAAAAAAGGGCTCTTTTTTTCATAGTATTGCTTTCAAGCTTTCTTTACCCTGGAAAGTGGTAACATTTGTCCTAACCTTATCTCACATACCTTACAACCATTGATTTATAAACTGCCATTATTGAAATTTTACTTAGTTTATTTTTATGTTTATTTAGGTACCCCAAAATCTTTCAAAAAAGTCTCTGTAAATCTTAACGAAATCTTCAATGACTTTGATGATGCCACTATAACTCCAATAGATCAATCAACAGCCTACCAAACAGCACTTGAACATGAGGTAAAAAGTTTTTTAAGTTTGTAGCAATGATAACATATACAGTAAGGCGGCACCCAAAAATTAGTATGGTTCGTGTCATCCGACCGACCCTCTTGAATTTTGAAAAAATGCGCCATGAAAATACTTATAAAATAAGACAAAAATCTCGTATAACCAAAATCTCTGAATTGTTATCCTCATACGTGCTACCATAAATTTGTATTGCTTAAAATTTAACCCAACTCGAAAAGGTTACGCTTTGAAAAACGTGCTCATACAATAATACTCGAAACAGTAATATCAGAATAACGATTCCCACCATCGAATCATTAGCAAGAAAGCGTCTGTATGTCTTCAGGTGTACAACTTGATTTCCGGAAACATGTGTGAAAACTTTGCAAACTACTTGAACTTTGATTAACAACACCAGAAACAAACAAGCTCCTCAAACTGCCAAAGATAAAGGTTGAATCATCGCGAAAAGGCTTTGGTTTCCATGGTGCAAAGACTTACAATGAACTCCCTCTTAAAATTTGAGCTGCTGAAACGAGAGTGGATTTTAAAAAGCAACTTGATGTGCATTTTAAAGTCTATGTACTCTGCTTTTTTTATTTATCTAAATTTATTAAACAGGACCCATGGAAGAGAACAGACATAATGTATATATATATATTGTACTTATTTTTGAATGGTTTTATCCTGTATATATAAATAAATAAATAAAAATAAAAAATAACAATAGATACTGTTATCACTGAAGTGGGAAAACATTAAGTAACTATATAATTTTCGATATATAATCTAATTTCACCGTCAGTTGACTACAAAATACAAACTATGCTTTAAATATCAGAAAAAACGTATGAAAATTGAAAATCAGAGAACTTTGACAGTTGTAAAAAAAATAATGCAACTAATCACATGCTTAAAATTTCGTGAAATTTGAGATAAATTTCCCTCATAACCATATAATTACTAGTACTAACTCTATGATCTAAAAAGTGGAAATTTATAAAAAATATTTTTGAAACAGAAGAACTTTTATTAACTCTGGGAACAAATGACGAAGAAATTTCTGATTAAACGTACGCAATGACGTCAATCAAATTTCAATCAATCATGTGATTAACCAGGAATCACATGCTTAATTTCGTGAAATTTGGGATAAATTATCCCTCATTCACTTTTGAAATTTTTGAACTCGGAGAGTGAACTCGGAAATTTATCCCAAATTTCTCTCATAACCATATAATTACCAGTATATACTAATTATAAAAACTAAATCGTAACAGAAGCGTATACATGGTTGAGTGAGAGATAAATAATGTCAAACATGTCAAGTTGACATGTTTCACTTGTCTATTTAAAATAGGTTTTTCCCATTGTATACTTTATTCGGATTAACTTTCGCAAGGCGAACAACTCTCAAATCTTTTTGGACAAATTTTGAAATTTATTTTTGGTGTAATTATGAGCAAAAACCTTGAGTTTCACCGGACAAACTTTCGTGATTCAGCGATTTAGACAATTTCAATGGATAAACTTTCCCAAACTTTCATTTTCAAAAAATTCGCGAGACAGACTTTTTCGAAAAAAAGGCCAAAATTTGCGAAAGTTTATTTTGCGAAAGTTAATCCAAATAAAGTATGCATTGACTCTTTTAATCGCAGTTGGTATTGCGTGTTGGCGAAATCTAGAACAGAAAAACAATTGTCATTGCAATTATCAAAACAATTAACAGAGGCGTGTACGTGTTTAAACATGTGAGAGTTCTTATCCGAGCACAGGTGTTCCTTTTAATTCTGGTTGTCAAATGTCTGGTGGTTTCACCAATATAACAGGCATTACATAATATTTATGTAACGCACCATGGGAAAAAGAGTACATGAAATTATCGGTATATCGGCATTATCGATAATTTTCAAAAGTTAATACCGGGATATCGGTAATTCAAAAATAGTTTACCAATACTCAAACTTTATTTACCGGTAATTTCCTATTGTGCGCGATTTTCTTTCCCAAGGTGTTTTACGATACCGATATACCGATATTTACCGGTATACCAATATTTACAGGGATAAATTAGCAGTTTACAGGTAAATTAGCAGTATACAGGTAAATTAGCAGTATACCGGTTAAATAAAGATATATCGGTAAATTGGTATGCATTATATAAGCGTATATACATAAAACAACCTTGTCTTACCGCGCGGATGAACTAAATGTCATTTACCGATATATCGGTATACAGGTAAATTTGAAGAATTTACCAATATTTAGAGAAAAAGACGTGATAATTAATTCAAGCTTTTTACCGATAATATCCATGTACTCTTTTACCCATAGAGCGTCACATATATATTAAAGATTTTTATCCCCAATTATTATTATCTCCAACAAGTCGAAAACTTCAGTTTTTAATTCAGTAAATAGTATGTTTATCATTTTTCATTGGAAAAATAAAGTATAGTCACTGAAGGGAATTTTCCTAAATAACATTTTATAATTTTTTTAAAAAGTTGACAACATACCCAATGGAGATTACCGGTGTTGATAGCATCCAAGATATGGAAGCTCTACGAAATCAAATCCAATCTGTTTTGTATCCAATGATTGCAGGTAATTTTGATCAGTCTATTCTTTCACATAACCACTACATAACACTGTGTAGCTCTTTTATATTAAGTACATATGCCAATAGCCTTACTTACAGTACTGCATTATTACTTTACTTGACAACAACTTTTTTCTCTGATCAAAAACGTATTTTAACAAAGCTTCTTCACAGCTATTTCACATCCTCTTAACCTCTTCCAAGCTCTTGGATTTCTTATTTTTATGGTTTGCTTGTGTATTCTACAAAATAGTCTAAGGGACAAATTATTCCAACAGATGATAAACATTTTTTACATTTTTGGACTAATCTGGGTACAAAAGGTGACTAGTGTCAATGTATTCTTGTAAATTTTTCATCAGATCATTTCACCTAGTTCTACAAATAACGGTTGATTCAATGGCATTAAATTCAATTTAGAAGTGTCTCCAAGTGCATTATCTGATACATCCAGCGTTGATACCATTGCTTTATTAAAGACTGCATTGCCTCTGAGCTCTCCTGAACTTCAGGTAGGTTTTATATGTCATGCCATCTCTTATATATATATATTATATATTATATACGGAAAAACGGTTGCCCTGTAGAAGATCTCAATGCGATTTCCCGTTTTGCCATGTTCAATGTTACCAACTAATCAAACTAATCTAGTTCATTAATAAATGACAATTTGACATTTGATTGCTTAAATGACATTTGATTGCTGGGGAGTGGAGACAACTTTTTAGAACATTGATGAAATTGACATGATTGGTTGAGTGTTGTACCCTATAGTACCGTTCTTCAGGGTTGTTGTGGTGCTTTCTTCCGGTAGGCCCAATTCTAGAAGGAAAGGGCAGCATCTGATTCTAATGGAAAGGGCAGAGTCTTCTCTATTTTAACACCTTTTTTTCCAAGAAGAACACTTTCATGAACGGTTTCTAGGGGGAAACGGGGGAAACGTCCAGTAGTGGGAAACGTCCAGTAGTCGGACACACTTTTCTTCTAGAATTGGGCCTGACCGGCAACTGTTTCTTAATTTGGTGTTCACACACAGACAAATTTGGTGAATTATTTTTCTTTTATGAATTTTTTTTAGCTTGACGAAAATGGTGTTTTGATGACATCCATGAGCAGTTTGAAAAGCCTTTATTATCACTCTTCATCACCTCACCATATACTGGATTCTTCCCTTTCTGCTGAAAACACCATCCTCAAAGAAAACATAGAAAAAGAAAGGTTGCGTCGAAAGGTAAAAGACATTTGAAATGTATGAGCTGGCTGTGGCTTTAAAAAGTGTTGAACAGTTTTATCTTTAAAATACTTTCCGAATTGTCTTTTAGCATTGCGAGCAGCAAATACATGAACTGCAACATAAGGTTAGTGATTCAATCTCATTGTCATTTAAAAGAAAACGAAACCTTCATTTTTTTATTGAATAATTAAAATGGAATCGCTTCTGGTTGTTTTATTCATAATCAAATTACATACTGGCTCGAACAGATATTTTAAAACAAATCTTACTTTTAGTAATTTTGTTGTACAGGTCTATTATTAAAAAAAATAGAAAGAAATTTCTTCTGTCCAAAAGTTTCATATTGAATGTAGAAAATATTTAGGAAGGTAGATTTATTTGTAATTTCACTAATAACCAAAAGAAGGTAGGTTTGTAGTACTCAACAATTACTGAGCTGACCTGGATAATGTATTATTTTTTTTCCAGCTGTTATACAATCAAGAACAATTAGCAGTAGCAGTTTCAACAGAACGTAAAAAGCAAATCATGATTGAGCAATTAGACCAGGTAAAAATAAATGCCTTGCCAACTAGCAGGATGGCTACTGTAGAGCAGCTATGTCTTCCTATTTCATTTATTGATAAATTTATCCTGGAAAATTTTTGCTTGTTGATATGTACCTTTTTTCATATATTTATCCCTATTCATAGCATCGCATCAAAATCAACTGGACTAGTGTTTCTATTGATACGCAATAGAAAAGGCTCATTCAATATGAGTTTTAAATGGTTTTACCAATTTTGATGTGTTCAGAGTTTATGCGTACATGATACCATGCTTGTTTTCGTAGACGCTAGCAAGTGTTGTTGATGGTTGGAAGAAGAAAGAAGCGACTAGAATGGCCGCCTTCAATCATGTAAAGGAAGAAAAAGAAAACTTAGAAGAAGCAAAAGAACGACAAGAAGAGGCAAGTTTTTATTATAATGGGGATATATAATGGACATTTCCCAAATTAGTGTTATGTAGGTTCCAAAGATCCAAATCGAGTCTCATGGGAGTAGCAAATTCATCAATGCGTAAAAAAAGTGCAAACACCCTCGAGATAGAAACATGTGCAAATATTTCTTGAAAACGAGATCATTCTTAGGAATTGATGCCCGTACAGTGTGATTATGAAAGACTGAAACTCTAGAAATAAACAGTTCTAACTTTTGTTAAACATATCGTATCGAAGTGATTTTTGCAGTATCAGAAAGAGAATTTAGAGAGCTTCTCAAATATATAGAATTGTTTTTAAAATTTTAAATTTTAAATAAGTTAAAACAAATTAAAATTTTATTTTGATGATAAGTAGTAATTTTTATAAGCAATTCTCACCTAGCTACAATAAAAATTAGGTTGTAAACTACTATTCTCTTTCTGATACTGCAAAATTCGCTTCGATACGATATATATGTTTACCAAAAGTTATAGCCGTTTATTTTTAGGGTTGCAGTCTTTCAGAATCACACTGTATTAACAGTAATACAGGAAAGGTCTATTCAACGAAGACTCTGTGATTTTTAATTCTTATCTGCTTTTCTTACGCTCTGAACTTGTTTTTCTTTTATACAGCTCTTGAGTAACTTTGAAACGGAACTAGCAGAAGCAGTAGAAGCTATCAACGAGGAACAAAATAAATTGAAGAAAATGAGTACTACACATCAACAACAGGTTTATATTTGAATTTACAGGGCTGTGTTTACACTAAAAATCCACCGATTTTCAGTTCAATATGTATGAAAAAGGTTACATTGGTGTTAATTGATGTTTTTGGAGTAAGTTTGATGCCCTGAAAATAAGGGGATGTGCCTAAAGCAATAACTAGGCCACGGATCAAGTCAATTTTTAAATAGAAAAATCATACACATGCATCTCATTTTTTGCCATATAAAAAACAATAACCTATTTGCCATTTATACAACAATTTATTGTTTTTCTTCTTTAAGTGTATCGAGTACGAGGGAAAACTAAATGCCTTAAGAAAACAAAATGAAGAGCTGCAACAACAAAATTTGAAATTTGAAGAGGAGAAACATAATTTCTTGGAAGACAAAGAAAGATATTTGAACGAAAATGTTGGAAACCTAAAAGAACTGGAAACTGTGAGTGTTAACAGAACATAATTGCTATAATATTAGCTATTTATTAGAATCTAAGATTGAACTGTATATATGAATTCTTTACAAAAAGATAGATTTTCAGAATGAGAATCAAATTCACACAAATGTTTATTTTTAATTTCCAACTTATGAGAATGTGAGACTAAAAGAGGTTGAATAAGATCTTATAAGACTGTTACTTTTTATAGGAGGTGAACCGTCTCAAAGATATTAAGTCAGTACTAGAAGAACGAATTACGAAAGAGGAAAAGAAGTTTGACAAAACTGTTCAAAAGCTACAGGTAGGTTGAATTAGAACGATAATAATAGAAAACTAATCTAAAAAATATAATTCCCTGTAATTTAGGTATGAATGCCAAAATCTGGTAATTTTTTTCGATACCTGATTATAGTGGTTAATATTCCTGTCCTAGTGAACGAATTTTGTCCATAAAAGGAAAGTGTGAATATTTTCTTGTTTAATTTAGGGACAACTAGACAGTGTGACCAAGGAAAATAAGGTAATCATCTTTAGTTATCTTTTGTTACTCTTACATTCTTTCATTCTTTTATTTTACACTGTTCATCTTCTTTTATTTCACAGTTGTTATTTGAAAAAGTTGAAGATTGCGAAGACAGGATCAAAATATTACATGCTGAACTGAACGAAGCCAACAATAAAAAGGTAGCTACTCCTCTCAAATGTTATTTTAAATCGAATTAAATTAAATAATTATTTTATCATTGATAACATTTTACCCCCTAACGATTACCTCTTCAATGCCTAGCTCTTTTTGAGGGCTTTGATTAAACACCTGCAACCAAAACTTTTGGAGTTTTGATATCAACCAAAAACTAAGCTCTTAGATACTTTTATAATCTCAATGTAGGTTGCAGAAGGTTAAGTTTTTTGATAGCAATCTTAATTTACTTTTTTAAGTAGATATATAGCACTAATATAAAAATCTTATGAGACATATTTTTGATACTGTACGTTGTTGTTTTTTACCCAATGAAATGATAGATTTTTTAGAAAACGAGAGGTGGTGGATTCAAGCCCCACTCGATCCTTTACCTTTGCGATAATTTTGCGATAATTTGTAAAGCGAATTGTGTGGATATTGATTTCAAATAAAACCACTACACATTGTTTCCATGAAATGAAAAGATAGATGTTTTCCCTCTTTTTGAACATAGGAAGCCCTATCTATGGAGGTGAGCCTCTTAAACACAAAGTTTGAAGCAGTAATGACGAAACAAGATTCTGAGATTCGTATCCAGTTAGAGAATGAGGTAATTGAATATTTATTCTAAAGTAGGCATTTCCATGATGGGACAAATTTCTTTAAGATTAGACTGTTAAATAACCCAAATTTTTGCGATTTTGCTGGAAACCCCCTTTAAAGTTCCATTATGACTCATCAGATTATCAGAAAGAAAGTTCCTCTTCATTATTACTTGTAGTTTAATGGTCAGATACAAGAAATTCAAAAACAAATCACATTGACAGAAGCTGAACTAAGGAATTCACAGAAGAGACAGGTAAAATCTCCAACTTCTTTGGAATTTGTTTTTTAACAGGGTGTGCTGTGTAAAATTAGATATTTGCAGAATATATCGCAAGGACGCTGAAGAGAGACTGCTTGTGCCCGTCATTGGGACACACACCCTTCGGGCATGCCTTCCAGATGAATTGGAGTAGAGGGATGAAAAAAAATTGGCGAAAAAGTTTTTTGGGCAAAAAAAAAAATTGGAAAAAATTGGAAATTATTTCTCCGACAACTCGGCTACCATTTTGGAATGCGATAGATAGATGGACACAGACATACGGCTTTTATTATATTATATAAATCTGATGAACCATGACGTATTTTTTGTGAACAGAAATAATATTAAATTTCTCATCTTTAGATCGGTGAATTGATGCAACGACAAAAAGAAGAGATTGAAAAATATAAAAAATTGTATCATCAGGTACGTAGGCTCATGTAACGGGATAAGTGCGCAAACTTGTTCAGAACTAGTCTCTACGCAGAATCAAATTTTCCCCGTAAATTACAGCACTTCTAAGTTGAGTCGTGTGAACAGGCTAGTTCACTGTATTTATGTACATAATGGGTGACGTGTAGTTTTCGGCTTTTTTTCGGTTTCTTCGGCCAAATTTGATGTTCTTGAATAAATTATTTTAACTCTACTTTATTATTTATTTATTATCATTGAGTACGTCTTAAAATCAATATATTTCGCGAGGAATTTACACTAAACTTACTTAATTTTTAGGGTAATTTCACGAGTATGTGGCTTTTTGAAAAAAATTCGCGAATACAGGCAAAGTTCGCGAAAAGTAATGGTAATACACAAAAATGTATAAATATAAATGTAAAATTTGTTACATAATCACTAGGATTGAGTGCGCGTGTCATTAAAAAGATCTTTATTTTTGTTTTTATTCTTTTGTAGGACTTGAGGAAGAAAGATGAACAAATCGCTAGACTGAGAACCGATCACGAAAAAGAGTAAGTTTGTTCGCGAGATATTTTTTCGAGAAATTGCATTTACAATCACTGAAAAAGAAGGATTTAAAAAAGCTGTGTCTACTTTGGGTTAACAGATCAAGCAGGAAAGATGCTCAAAAAATTTGTATGGAATTAGTGTTACAACACACTCATCTAGAGCTTTTAATGATCTCAACGGCTGGGCATGAACAATAAATCTCCGTTCAATTTATTCCTAGTTTACAGAATGCCAAGAAACAGATCGAATCTTTAAGCATTGCAGGGCAACACTTAGAAGGACAAAGGTAAGCTAGATATGGATTTTTTTTTCCGATGGGCAGAAAACATTTGCCATATTCCTCAACGAAGCATCTGAATCTTCTCAAATTTTGATATTTGGTCCATATAATATAACAGTAACGTTCATTTTGAAGGCATTATTGTTATTTACCGCCCGCGGATTTTGAGGCCCGACAGTGTCGTTTATGCCCGACACAACGCGGACTGGTGATAATAGAAAGACGGTTCTTATAATAAATGTTGACATAATTACTCTTTGTGTAGATCAGAACTGATGAATCGAATGAAGATGATGATGCAACAACACTGGCACGAAACTGTCTCCCTCCTCCACAACGATAACAATAATAGAACAATGGTAAGAAACACACCCTCCTCCTCCCTCCTGATCATTTAAGAAACTCGGCCTAAAATAAAATAAACAACCTTAGCCCCTGTTTCTTATACAATACTTAAATCTCTTAAATAGAATTTCATAAATTTCTTACTCCAGGCTAGCCATAATGATTATACGCGCCCAAGCTACGAACCATTTACTTCGACCCTTCAACAATCAAAGATGTCGGAAGTTCCGCCATTTTTCCGGACGAATGAAGCCGGTCAACAAGCACGGGGGCAACCCATGGCACAGTTTACGCAACCGGTTTACCCTGGGTATCCCAACTTCCAGTATACGCACCATGCGAGTCACGAAATGACGACTGGAAACCAGGGAGAGCGTCATCCACTTCAACCAAAGAGTCCGGAGAGCTTCACAGACACATCACCCTTGCATCGTACTTCGTCGCCCCTATCTACAATACCTCCGACCACCCCTCTCAAATCCGCCCCAAGTCACCAAGTAAAAAGTCCTCATCACCGCCACCCAAACGCCAGTAGCTATAGACATGCGCACAAGGAACAGGACCCAGTTTCTCTACTCTACCAAGAACTAGATGACGTTGACATGACACGTGACCAAACAGATCCACTAGCGGTAACCATGGAAACAAGTCAACACAGTAATAAAGATGTACAGTTGACCCACTTTATTGAAAAGGTTAGCGGATGAAAGTTTCATTAGACTTTTTGCAAAAATTATTTAGACGTCATTTACGGAAAATTTTCAGCCTTGAATGGTTACTTCGGTTAAAGTATTCACTTACTTACTCTACTGATGTTGTTGTTTGTTGTTTATAGCTCCTCCAAAGATCTCCTGGCCAGCCTCTCGATGAAATTCCAGTACGAGACACAAACGAAGGTATGTTTTATCCCTCCCAATCAATTTTTTTTTTTCACGTTACTCTGAGGCATTTCTAATAGTTTTCGCCGAATTGGAACTTTTGATTGCACTTTTCAGACCAGAATAAATGTTACTTTTTATTTTATAAGTGATTTCACTTTTTTGCTCGTACATAATGATTTTTTTTTTTTAAGAAAAAGTACATCATTCTATTCTTTTTTTCGCATTTTGTGGAGCAATGGCTCAGTGGTTAGCGCGTCGAACTAACAATCCGATGTTCGTGTTCGTGTGAGTTCGAACCCTACCCGCTGCTGAGACATTTGTGGCGGAGTGACCTTTCGCT
>JAYRBV010020899.1:0-11416 GCA_036023255.1 Mitrocomella polydiademata
CCATTGTCAAATTATTGATATTTTCTCACTTCTTTCATGAAGGACTATCTACATACGAAGTTTAAACCTTCTAGCATGTCTGGTTCAGGAGATAGATAGCATTTCAGAGCCCCTAAAAGCCCATTTCAAATAGGGTTAAGCAACCAAATTACGCGCATTTTGTTACTTTTGCCATAAATTTATGTCTCTGATTGTAGATAACTAGTTACTAAAAATGTGGAGGAGTGTGAACGTTAATAAAACGTCACGATTTATTGAAAAATGGCAATAGAATATGGCATGTCACACTTCTCCACATGTTTTAAACTAATTCTACATCCGCCTCTGGATTCAGATAATCAACAATTTCACCCTTAGTATGACTGGTAAGTTCTTTTTGATAAATACATAGCACCATTGACGAAAAGAAAACCTTAATTTTTTCTTAGCAAAACAAACGGAAATTCACTACACTTTTTAACTTTTTAACCCTTACAGAGAGTGGTATTGATATTTCGTGGTTGTTCGACCCATGAATGGACTTTGAAACGTTTAAAAAGCTACCCTTGAAGTCGGCACATACCCGTATGTTCCAAATATTGAGAGTAAGTGATTGCGTGGCGGAAATTGTCATTCTCTCGGGAGACATCTCATTAAATTCTAATCATTCTATCAATAATCGGGTTAAGTAATCTTTTTAATTCCGATTAGAATCCGATTATAAGGTATTCGCTAGATGCTTCCCTTTAAGTAAATTCAGTTAATCATTTCAGTTTCAATCACTCTGCCTCGCGTTAAGTTACTGTATGTATATCTTTGATCCATGAATCCCGATTTCCCGAAAGAACGACTCCAGAACTTTTGTGTTTTTGTGTCTTCTCTTTCTCGAGTAGTTTTTAATTTCCCATAATACTCTTCGCGAAAGAAAGACGCATATTTGAGTAGACCTACCTTTCTTCAAATCATCATTGTACGTTGGTGCTTTGCTTATACTCTGGCAATTCCAATCATGTTGTTTCAAGACAGCTTGGCACTCGTCTACCGTATCTTTAGCCGCGTCTTGTGTGAAGAACATCCAAGGAAATTGTTGACGACAGAACTTGACTTGTTTCCACGTGAAACCGTTTGTCTTCGTACACGCATCGTGTTTGTTCCAAATGGCGTTGACAGGGTATCTTGTGATACCACTGGGGGAAAATAAAGACAACATGAAAATTAACCAGGGGATTTAGCTGAGATATCATGTGATACCACTGGGGGAAAATAAATACAACATGAGAATCAACCAGAGGAATTAATTAGGCGGGGTATCTTGTGATGCCACTGGGGAAAAATAAATACAACATGAGAATCAACCAGGGGATTTAACCAGCTGATTGTATGTCTTGTGACGCCATTGAGGGAAAATAAAGACAACATGAAAATTAACCAGGGGATTTAGCTGAGGTATCATGTGATGCCACTGTAGGAAAATAAATACAACATGAGAATTAACCAGGGGAATTAATTAGGCATGGTATCTATTGACCGTTCGGATACAGGCTACCAGGCAATGTAAATGTAAACCCAGTAGCTAGTGATTCTCATTACAGGGAAAACTTTGTATTATTTTAAGCTTGTGACCATACGTGCAAGTATCTATATAATAAAAGCCGTATTCTGTATCTATCTATCTATGTACGCATTAATGGTAGCCGAGCTGTGGGAGAAATAATTTCAACATTTTTCAAAGAAAAAAAAAGTGAAATTTTTTTTTGGTGAAATTCTTTTTTTTTTAAATGTTTTTTTGGCCTAAATTTATTTGCCGAAAAAAAGATTTGGTAAATTTTTTTTCATTCCTCCAATTCATGTAAAAAAATTTTTTTTTGCAAAATTGTTTTCTCCAACAATTTATTTTTTTCTTGAAAAGCAAGCTCGAAGGGTGCGCGTTCTATCGACGGGCGAAAGCAGTGTCTTTTCAGCGTCCTTGCGACGCTGGTTTACCAGCTAGTATATTATATTGTTTTTACAAATTGGAATTGGAATTTTACAACATGGAAACCTAGATATGTTCAGCCTTGCCTTGTCCCCAACTTTTGGTGAGGGAATGCGTGTGTTTGAAAATATGGGCGCCCTCCTTAATCATGATTAGTCATTACCTACATATAGAGGTGTGTAGATTTTTATATACGCACTTTTCATATTTCTAAAACACAACAGTTGACGCGGGTTACTTCAGTGATTTTCACAATCTACTGTTGAAATTTATGAAAGTTTAGAATACGAGAATACATAGTGAACGCCAAACTGTACATCTGTTGGAGTTTTGTTTGAACTCTAGGCTGAAATCAAATTACAAATGTATATTTAGAAAAGACATTAGAGAGTCGGTCCTAACATAAAGTGATGATGCTATATAGTGTATTGTGTTTAATGAAACAGCTTTATGGTAGAATGATTTCAAAGGCTCACATTTACAAATCACGTGTCAATAATAAAGAATTTTTTTTTCGTTATGTGACGTAATGTTTTCTTTCTATATGCTTCCAGCGTTGGAATGAACATGTTATTAAAGTACTTTTTTTTATGGTTGCACAGCTTTTTCAGACTGCATTATTAGCTTTACCTAGTATATTTATTTTCATAATTTTTTCTTTACTGAAAATGTATAGCTGAGTGGAACACGATGTGAATCGAAAGTAGAGAAAATGAAGATGAAAATGTTGAGCTTTTTATCTGAACAATATCTAAAGTGTACTTTAGAAGTCGTCTCTGTCCCGAGATTCCCGTTCCCCGATTCTTCCGCAAATTTCCCGATATTTACAAATAGGCATTCGTGTGAGGTATTTTGTAGACGGTAACGGATAACTTGAGAACGGCGTTAGAAATAGAGCGAGTTTTGGACATTGACTGAAACCAGAATTCATTTTGTTCGATCGATGTTGAAGGATCGAGTGGAAGGGTGATGTCTGCACAGCATACAAAGCTGAATTGCTTTCTTGTTGCAACTGCCAAAACGTTATTTCCCATAAAAGATTTTGATTTAAGAGCTGACATAAAACTAACTGTCAGCGCAGAACAATAGAATGACAAATTAACATGATTTATATGACAACTTGATGAAATGTTTTGCTTTCAATAAAAACGTTTACGACTGGACTTGTGAACATTCAAATTTGCTTATCCAACTAATGGATTTATATTTCCAATGGAGCAAAATACTAAGTTGCTCTGAAAAGTAACCTCTTGTTCAAATGAAACATTTATGATATATTTTAGAGTCTTTTTAATTTTAGCGACCTTCGGATGCCAATTATGGATCTTGATAAAAATACAATATCCAATATACAATATCCATATGTTCTTTTATTTTTATGCTGTAGTAAAGTAGGGATAGCGAATCAACATCAAATCACATTAAAATATTTTCTTTAATTAAACAATTGATAGATTCAATTAAAGCATTAACCACGTAAAATGGAAACTAGATCATCTCCTACTCCTCTCAAAAAGATCGGATCGGAAACTAACTTGCACGATCTATAAAGATTAATCTAGATAATTATTCTATAAACTATAATAACATAACCCTTGATTACAAAATCCCAAGACTGGCGAATCCATAGTTTGTCTGCAAAACGAACCAATTTATCCACACGATTTCTTTTGTCTGTACACGATTTCACGCTTACCGGGAAGGCTTGGGATGCATAGCGGGGTTTGCAAGTTACACAGACTAGGAAATATTCTTTGAATCGTTAAAATCTCCTTGCAACTGAACGGTAGAGTGTCCTCTAAACAGGTTAGTACGGAGATCGCTTATAAGCCTGTTTGATGGAATTGCGTTGTGTTATGTTGTGGTTTTCGTGAATTAGGAGGAAGAGATATGAACGTGTGAATGGCTCACAGAATAATCTCGTTACTACAACGGTTCCTTTAATGTGTTGGTTATTGGATTTGATCCTAAACGATAGCCAGAATACTTGACGACACTCGCAAATTTCCCATACACACGCGTACATTGAGTTTTGTTTTGTTCTCATTAGAGAACTTCTCCTGGTTTCCCGTATGGTATTCTTGTTGCGTGTTTTACAGACCTTGATATCGTCACTGGACCTATTATCCACCGTTTTGACCCAATTTCAGCCTTCAAAAAAACCCGGTTATAGCTTATCCCGGATCACTGTACGGTACGGAACAGATGAGTCTGTTTGATGAGATGAGAGTTTGACACAGGCTTATCAGATGGTCACATATGTAGAATATATTTTTACCATACAATCGTCTTAATCGTTAATTGTTAAAACACTAATCTAAAAGTTAAACTGTAAAAGCAATATATATGCCTAAATCTAAATAACCGCGTAACCACAAAACCCCATGTTATTGACCCTAACTTTGTCTACGTTTCCACCCCCGTCTGATTCATCACATTTAAAAAATCCTATTTCTTCTAATTTCTTCTAATTTGGGTTTTGAAGCTAGCACCAATTTATAAGTACGCGAGGTTTTTGAAATTAAGTTATATAGTTAAACGTTGGCATTTAATAGTAGCAACAAGATAGTAGTAGTAGTTACAGTTGGTTAGAGCAGTTACTTACAGCAAATTATGAAAAGAGCTCGTCAGCTAATGCCTTACAATACTAAGCTAGTTTATAGTGACAGCTGGTCCCAGTTTTGAGCTTTCTTTTACTGTTATTGTAAGCATACAAAACGACGTTAAGGCTTTAATTACACGACGAAATTTTTATTTCAGCGCGGCAAGAAACTTTGATTCTTGCGGTTGCTCAAAAAAGTATTTTTTCACTGATCAAAAATGTTATAATCGGATATCTGCAATTCACACGAGAAGAGATTTTTGTTGAATGGAACCAGCCGAACCTCTTTCCCAGAGCGCTTTTGATTTCGCTTTTTTAAATATTTAAAAACAAATTAAAAAGCGAAAGAAGCGTCCTGGGGATTAGGTTGGTGTACTAGCCAACTTCTGGACGCTCCCCTAATGTAGTGGTAGGTTTAAGAAGGATTATTTTCATACATATCCCACAAGAGAACTTGGTAGATAAATAACAATTTTATTTTCCCATAATATTCCTATGAAAAATAAGAAAACATCCTATTATTGTGGTTTCAGTAAATAGCCTTCAGACAAAACCTACATTTACAACGCTGGGTGGGAAAAACTTTTCATTCTTCTGTTGAATTGTGGTTGGATTCTAGATAGCATTAATTTCTTTCTTCACTAACATTTCTGTCAGTTATTCCCATAGACGTAATAAGTCGCACTATGAGATCCATACCATTAATTTCTTTATTCACAAACATTTCTGTCAGTTATTCCCATAGACGTAATAAGTCGCACTATGAGATCCATACCATTAATTTCTTTATTCACAAACATTTCTGTCAGTTATTCCCATAGACGTAATAAGTCGCACTATGAGATCCTCAGGAAATCGGGGAAATCGGGAAATACTGCACACAGGAATCAGCTGGAGAGAGCTCTTCTCTTCTCCATGCATATTAAAAGTTGTTCAAAGAAAGAGATTAGTGCTAGTCTATTATTCCCATGACTTGGAACGACAGTAACTTTGATATACACATATTTTTATATCAATTATCTTCAACAAAAAAGGACTCTAAGCCTTTCTGGCGCTTCTCTTGAAAAGAGAGAAAAGCATGAAACTAATCTCAGAAAGTCTACGATTTACGCGTCACAGTAGCAGCTTACCAATTGAACTTAAACTGGTCCCACTGAACTGGAAATGAAATGAGTTTTTTGGATATACAAGGCCGTTAAAAACTTTATTCTGCACCTGAATTGCCAAGGTAATTAAATCAATAAGCTGTAAATACTATAAGAAAGTTGTTTACGTGAATTACGTGATTGTGATTTGCTAAAATAAAAAGAAATTCAAATAAAAACCAGGTATACTTACAGCCATTTGATACTTCCAAATATGGGCATGCAAAAGGATAGAAATATAATGATTTGTTGCATCTTTGGTATATTATTTAATTTTTTCTGTTGAATTTCCTGAAATTTTAAATTTGATATTTTGTGGTCATTAATTATTCCCAACATCAGGCAGGACAAAATGCAGCCACTGTTTTCAGGGATCATGTATCCCAATATCGAGTCCAGGATGTATGGCTAGTTGAGTTATCAAACGTTGGTACAGACTTGACAGTTAAAAGCATGAGAGTGTTGCTGCAGACTTAGACAAGAAAGATTAAGAGCTTCCAATCAAATATCTAACCAATGAAATACTAATTTCCGATTCCAAAACCAAGCATTAAGATAAAACACTTCTTAGGAGAAACCGAACTACTCTTGTCATACCGTGTGTTGACATCACATTGTCAAGGCACATGGTAGTGACATGACAAATTGTAACAACGGAAAACAGAAAGAGAGAGATTTTGAATACAATAGGTCACAACGAATACCCCCAACTGGCAAGCGATTAAAGTTTGACTTGAAACATTTGTGATTTTATAGCCCATTTATCGATTTCATATCAAATGTCAAGCGCAGTCTTGATTTATAACGTTTCCCTCACTCCCTCCTTCCCTCCACCCTCATGCTTTTAAACGGCACAAGATTTTACGGACAAAACCCTCATCGCCAAACCCTCATCCTTCCCATCCAAATGTTCCAGGTACTCTGAACTGATAAACCCTCGTACAAAGCCTAATAAAACCAACATGTTTTGAATCAAAATAACAAAGAATTTTATATATATACATTATTAGGGTGAATGAAGAAAAAAAATTATTTTAAATCCTATTTCCCATTTATTTTGTTTTTCAACAAGTTGACAAGATTGTAATGATGACAAGTCACCATGTCAAGCAGGACGTCAAATGGACGTTGAGAAAACCAATAACAGTGTCGTAAAAGAACGACGGTCAGCATTCATTGTTTTCCGCCTCAATGTGTCACGGCCATTGTCAATATTCAATCCGTTTGAAATCAAATTGTAGAAAAGAATTTCGTATTAATATGTTAATTTTTCTGGTTTTCAATTTTTCCTTATTAAGCCCGTGAGAAAGTTGATGACATAACGAGTCCGTAATTGGAAGTGCCTATACATTCAATAGTATAGATAGCATGTCTTGAAATTCTAATTTACTATTGAAATTCTTTTAACTACTCTTGAGAGTAATATTGGGCATGAGATGATGTACATTATATCTTATATCCACCCTAAGCAATTTTTAACAGTTTATATCCAATAGGGTTGAGATTCGTTTTGACCTTATTATTACTTAAATTTTCTCGTTTAAACCTGGTTGTACAAGCTTTATATATTTTTTTATTAGGTGTCTTTGTATATTACAATGGTTTATTTTCTAACAATCCAGGCAATCCAGGGTTTTTTTAGAGAATTCATATAATCTCCCGCGAAACACCTAACCAAGGGCCTTATCATGGACAGAAAGATATGATATAATCATTATGTGAAATGCACAATAAAAACAGTCTAGTTCGCAACCAGTAAACAAGGACAAAGTAACATTTCAAACAGAAAAGGATAAATGCATAATAGCTACATAAGGGAATCTAATAAAGGACTATAAGATTGAAACCGTAGACTTAGGTAATAAATAAGTAACTGTCAATGCTGTTCTTTGTTGAAAGGGCGAGAGGGAAGTAACCCAAAGCACTGACAATCTCATTAACTTTATGTCCAAATTCACCTTATTTTTTTAGGAAGACAAGAATTTTTTGATAAATAAAAAATCAAAAGTTGAAAGAGGAGTTCGACACCAGAAGGTTATGTTTCCATCCTTAATTAGGTACTCAGAAATATACGATTAGTGAGTGAGGTGATACGCCAACGCGTGGTGACTTTAAATAGTCTAGAAACTAATCTAGGTGTAAATAAAAGGGTCACCTCTCGTCAACATATTTATCCAGTTAGAAGACTAAAAATGTTATAAAGTAAGGGAGTGGTCTCTGAAACATTCTTGTGATAACCTTTGACTCTTGTACCTTGATCTTATCAAGATTTATTGACCGTCATAAATATCATCTTTAGACAGGAAATGAAGTCTGCGTCTACGGGTGTTGTTTTCATTGATAAATCTTTTACAAATTTTTGCTTAAATTGACTTAATTTTTGTTTTTCTATAATTGGTGACGACATTTTAATGATTAGATTTAATCACCATTACAAATTTGAATCAAACGTATCATAGCAGCAACATTCATTTAATGTATTCTTATTTTTTCAACCATGCCATTATACACAGATTCGCCAAATTTCGGCATTAATTTTCCGACGATAAGAATACAGTGCAATAAATTTGCGCATGCGTCCCATGGAATCATAATAAATAAGAGGCACACAGAGTCTGGACAAAAATTACAAGTCTTAAAAACTACGTCTTTCTTATCATCGCAATTCAACATTTGTTCCGTAGCCAGTTTATAATTGAAATTATAAAATTTAGATTTCTGAAAACAACTACATGAAAAAAACGATACCCAAAAACGAAGAAAATATAGACTACCCTAATTAGTCAATTTGCATTCATTGCGAAACAGATTTGTCAATTTGCTTTTATCAAGGTCTAAATTACCGGCCTAATATGAAACTGATTTCCTAAAAAAGTAAGATCAGTTCCTTCTGATGTTTGATTCTATCAAAGTTTCTATTATAGTTAAGACAGATATAGGTAAAAATATCGCAAAAATGAAATCCGCCCTCCACCAAACACACAAGTTAGCAGACTTTTTGCTGTCCAACCACAACAACAGAAGAACAAACAACCACCATCGCACAATTATGTTGACTACCATCTACTTTTTTTTTGTAACACTCTATATCGGATTTTAACAAATTAACGTTAATGCGCATTTTCTATTTTATTTCAATCTTTTAACAATATGACGACAAGATTTGTAAATTTTAATGAAATTAAACTACACACCCTCCATCGTAGAGACTTTGTAATATAGTTATAGTGCACTCTTCCTTCACTGATGATGAGTACTTTCAAAAACGTCCATTTTTAAGGGCTTTAGAAACCACAGATACTAAAACAAATAAATATATTGGTTTGGTGGATTAATGTGAACTGAACACAAGACAGGTGAATGAACCAAATAAGTGGAAAGACTGGAGTGACTAATAGTTTCTATGAATTAAAGTTGTAGAAAAAATAAGGTAGAAACAATAAAAAGAAACATGGCCATGGGATGGGATCGAATTAAAGTTGGATAGTAAACTCAAGCGGAATATAAATTCGCCTTTTTTATAGTTAAAATACTACAGAATTCTAATTTTCGGAGTTGTAAAGTCTAATTTTGAAACAGGAACCACTAGAAGTAATAATAATGACTTTTACACGCTATTTTATTCTGAATGTGATTCTCCTAGGGCATTAACACCATGTTGGTGCAAGAATCAGCAACAAGGAGGGTTATTTTCAATCACAGAAAGACTTTAGTAGACACCAACCTCGTTCACAGGGCCATTTTTTGCTCATTTACCAATCTGAATTTACGCCAGATAAGAATAGATACTGGTGTCCTTGGCGGCTAAAGACTGCATCCAAGTGGATGGAGAAGTTGGTGTTAGTGTTAGCAAATAAGGGGTAAGATTCTCTTAGAGTATGCACATAGCAACCTCGTTCCTAAAAGTCATTTTTTACGCCGTAAATAAATCTCAAGCAAGGCGAAAAGACGCCCTGGGGTCGAGGTAGTTGCGGCGTAAATATCAGACTGGTAAAAAAACGAAAAAAAGGCCCTGGGTGGGGCGGCGGAGACGTGGTTTAGCCAAGACAAACACCTCCCTATACCTTACCTAGCTAAGCTTACTTTTCGAGGGAAGTAAAAAATATATGAGAAAAACGTCAATCCTACCTTTAGACACAAAACATTTTTCACATTAATTCTTATAATTATTTGTACTAGGCGCCCTCGAGCGAAAAAAAAGCTCGGCATGCATTTAGAATAACGTCGTGTATTTCCCTTGTATTTCCAGTGCTTCATCTTTCAGAGCGTGACGCGGCAGAAGCGAGCGGGCGATGCACTGAAAGTTAAAAATAAAGCAAATTTAGCCTTAGGTTATAATGTATAATCATTTGGCTTCGAACACAGGCTAATTGTTTGTGTTGTTTTGAGGCGGAATACATTTGAGTAATAGAAATCAGAGCTCAAGTCACAGACAAGCTGCGTCCATGGATTATTAGTGACATACATAGGTATAAAATGTGTGTACAGTCAGTTTAATTGATTTGTTCTAAGTATTCTTGATGTAATATTCTGCACTTCTAAAGTAGGTTTGTTTGAAATTTTTTTGACTTCTACAACAGTAGTGGCAAAATGGCTAATGTGGCCTTGCATTGGTTCATAGATAGACCTTTTTCATATCGCTTGAAATCTTTCTCAATGCTACTATCAGATCAGACTATCGGCAATTTTGGCCGTTAAAAAAAGAAAAATTTCCAATGGTTGTCTATTTCTATTTCTATGATTTGATTTGCATAAGGCATATATATGTAGCCTAATCTCGCAAATTTGTTGTTGTCTTTAATACCAGCCCCGTACAAGATTTCTTCTTGTCATTCATATGCTCAAGATACTATTATTCCCAAAAACAGAACAGCAAAAGAAAACAGAATACGGAATTTCAAAACAGCGCTGTGTGGAGAGACATCGCTGTACCTTCACCTCATGACAAACATTCAAACCGCATTTTAAAGATTATATAGGGGGCATTCAAAAAGTATGTTCGTCCGAAGGGGGGGAGGGGGGGGGGTCAGAGTAAAAGCGAACACCCATTGTTGTGTGATGTCATTTCTATTGTTTAAAAGCAAACAGGAGGGAGGGGGGTCAAAATTCGGCAAATTAGAGCGAACGTACTTTTTGAATGCCCCCATACGTCATATGTTTTGCAAATGCGATAATTTTCCCACATGGTTTAACTGTGTGGCGCCATATCGAATTTGCTTAAAGATTACGCCGTTTTAAATTACATCATTGTATATTTTGCATACCTTAAATACTTTGACTTTTCTCAATAAACACACATCACAAAATCAATGTACCTATAGTGTAAAGACTTTCAGGGCCACCTTAACAAACACTTGAGGTTGTTTTAAATGTGCTGGTTGCCTCATCATATTAGAGAGATATTTTGAGGATGTCAAATAATCTTGGTTTCCTTTCATCTCTGAAGTGTAGTTGGATGGAATCAAATAGCCACTTATGTGTGATATGATTGAAGGCAGCAATTTTAAATCAACAAACAACAAAAAAAGAGGTTGTTTTCTGTGATTAGTCATCTGTTGAGCTCTAAATGTTGCCTTACCCTTCGTAGAACGACCTATTTTCAATTACTGCACATCACAAGAAAAAATTTCTAAAATATAGCCCTGTAATAAATCCATAAAACATGATTACACAGGAAACAGCCCTGTATGTTACAACACAAAATTTGAGACAAAA
>JAYRBV010020910.1:0-10994 GCA_036023255.1 Mitrocomella polydiademata
AATAAACTAACGTTTTATTTCTAAGAAGTATTTATTTTTGATCAGATGAAAAAATCTTTTTCCAAAATTCTTCTTTTGTGAAGGTACAAGTATTAAGGCGCTTTACAAATTTGCTTCAAACCAAGTTTTAGATAGACTGCTTTCAATTTAAAACATGTGAAGATAGATCGGGCTTACATTTTTTTACATAATCTTGTACATTGATAGAGAAAGAGAAAAAATGAATCATTATAGTGACACAAGTCAAATGATTTCACCCGAAAAAGGTGTACAAGAAAGCTCAAATGTAGATAATCCTATTTTGTTTACTCTCATTAAAATCACATGCAGTTAACGTTCCGTCTGCATTCTGTTAAAACCTTGCTAAGTGTTCATTTTTTACAGTCAATCATAATTTTATCTGCTTTCTAGTTCAAATATAAGGACGAGTTAGTTTAACCAGCCGCCAGTTTTTTTCTAATGTTGACACCGACCGATCTGTGCAACTGATTTGAAGGAGATTTGGTTGACAATCAAAACTTCTTAACCCCTGGTTTGTTTTCTTTATACAAAATAATATACATGTATGACATATACACTATTCGCGTTGACAGTTTTAAATGTTGTTTGATTTGGTGGTTCAGCGAAAACGATTAGCTTTCAAGGGATGTATCGTTGGCTCTGGGTATGTTTTTGTGTAGAGCACTTTTAGGCTTCATACTATGTATTACAGCACGTAAGATTAAATAAGCAAAAGAACGACGAATACAACAAGTGCGATAAAAACTTTCATTTTGTTTTTTCTGCAACTTTAGCATTAATTGATTGTAAACATTTTTTTTCAGGATTATCTCAATCAGTTTAACAAAAGAGGCCTAAAAGAGAAGTGAGCACTGGGATATTAAAGAAACTGCTCAGAATCTTTGAGATTATATACCATCTTTCTTCCAAGAATAAAATTAGGTGTACATGCTTCAATTTAGAGAATATACCAGTATTAGCTGGCTTTCAAGGTCAAAGAACCCCATGATTAAGTTAAGCGTCTGAGTAAAGAATGTGCACGATGAAGGGAAGAGTAGGGTTATTTATTTATTTTTATAATTTCTACCCAGGAAAGCCTTTTTCAGTTTTATAGAACGGTTATAATGGAAGGTCTTTCCATTACCTTGTGTGTATTGAGTTTCCATCTAGCTACATTTATTTGTTTTCATACCATACTTTATACCATTGTTTAGAAGAACGATTAGTCTGATGTTACATTAGAATACTTGTATTGCCTGTTTTTTCTATAGACGGCTCTTTAGACGAATTTTGAATCTATTGTCACTGTTTTTAACACATTGTCATAAATATGAACATGTTTGGTTCCAACAAGATTTTGCCAAAAAGCTCCAATTTTATTTTACTTTTAAAGGTGGTGCAAGTTGCTATAAAAGGTAGTTTTAGTTACAAGTATTTAATTTGTGTTAATCAAATTCAAGTTTGTTAGGATTTTAGGGAATGATGGGTTGGTTTGCAAAGAAATGCTTTCGTGGTCTCCCAATCAGTTGGTTGCAGTTCTGAAAATTATAAAAACAATTAAATCCTACAAATGATCCCGAAGAATCTCCTATCTCGTGAAATAATCATGAATATTTTCGTATAAAAACAACATATTTGTAATATTTGTCGTCCTGTTTGGCACCTAATTTTGGCATAAATCAAAGTAAAAACCTGAAAAACTTTCCATCATCGGTTACATTACCGCTATAAAAAATTATTCTGTACCAAAAATGAAGGTTAATGTGATTTGAAACCCGCGGATTTTCTTTAGCCTAGAAAGTTATCTTCCGAGCGGGCCGTTATTTAAATTTATGCCCGCTAAGTTCTCATTTACACCCGCGAAATGAACGTTATTGGTCAGATAATGCCTGTAATATTAATCTCTTTTTTTGGATACGGAGTACGGAGTGTGGAGACAAAGCTTATACTTATCTAAAAAAACAATGATTATTTGTCTCTCAAGAGATCTCAATAGTTTTCTTACTGTTTCTTTTAATGTTTAAAAAAAATGTTGATACACTTTGTATCTACATTTTTATTTGTAGGCACTTTCAATGTCGAGATCTGATAATCTTTATCACTGAAAACGCTACGAATAGCTGGTTCACAAGACAAGCACTTAAATAACTTTATTGTGGTTGTGGTAGCACAACTTATAAAAATTGGTTTAGTTATTCAGAGTGAAGTTATAAGGTTTTATGACTTTTCAAAGCCGTGCTCAAGGACTCTTACCAAATTACCAAATGTTTATTAAAACGAGGACAATTTATTGTTAATTGTACGAGAATATTGGTACATTGTTTGTTATGATTTGACGTCTTACAGTTGTTAACATTCGCAGATCTTGCTATACTCATCTCAACAAAACAGAAGACATCTCATTGTAGAGTACAATTTCGGGTAAAACTATTGCATTGTAAAGTACAATTTAAGATAAATTGTACTCCTCTTAGCCAATCAGATTACTGTAATTTTGTACACCTCATGATTAATTAATATAATTTACGTCCTGTAAATAAATAGCATTTCATACACATTGTAGTACTTTTATTTACCAAAAAAATAAAAATATTTATCATCCTCTACTGTAAGAAAGTAACTAGAAGTTAACCAAATGATTTAATAGAAAAATTAATTTACAACTTCATTAATACCAAATCACCTAGCGGACTCGTAAGATTTAACACTTTTTGTTATAACTCGTACAATTTATTGTTAATTATACTCGATGTCATACAATTACTTCGGGCTTTACGCTCAAAAAAAAGAAGAAAAAAATTGTTAGAGAAAAAGAATTCACAAAATTAATATTTTGAATATTTTCAAACGATTTCTCCCACAGCTCGGCTACTATTTTGGAATGCGTACACACAAAATACGGCTTTTATTATATAGATATTCTGATATTCCGAACCATTAATTACGTGGAATCGATGCATCGTTTTGATACACTACTATGGGTGTGTTTACACTTCTGTTACGTTACCAATCAGCTCATAATTTTTATTTCCTACGAGACAATTGTAATGCTTTAACATCGTAGTGTAAAATTTGAAGATAGTTTTTTAGATAGGAAAGTTATAATAAATGATGGTTTACTATGAATGTGGAGACATAAAAATGGGTGAAATTCACTCATGCTTGGGATCCGGTGCGGGCCCTTGAGTAAGCATCCGTCTCCTGCCTCCTGCAAGACACCTGCCACATTCAATACCATCCGCCAACACAACCTTTCCAATCATTATTACAATCGTCAAAAAGTGATATATCACCAAATCTAAACATGCCCTGTGAAATTGAAAATCGAAAAATATTTTTTTTATGACAAGTAATCTGATTGAATTTTTAACAGTAATGGTGATTTGGCGCTAATGCATCATAATTAATGCACTGTACAGTGAGCTCAGAAATGTTTGAGTCAATTATTCAAATATTAATACTACATTTTTACTCATTATTACCCGGGATGTTAGAAAACAACCTTGATATTTGGATGTCGCTGCGAAAGAGACCCTGGACCAAGGAGTTAAAAATCCTTACTTTTTTTGAGGATTATTTTTAGTTCGCCTCCCAGAAAACAATAGATATTTATCAGAAAAATTATTTGTTTCGATTCAAATTGGGCCTCTTTCGCGTTGCCATCCACATATTAGAAAAGCAGAAAAGGACCCAGGTACGATATTGGGTAGAATAGCCGAAAGCGATAAAAAATACTTAAAGCACCTGATTGGCTTAAAGCACTTGATTGGCTGGAAGACTGCTCCTTTTGGTACCCTCCTTGTTACGTCATAGCGTACTTTTGTGAGAACATTCTATTTTTCTTGAAAACTATTTATTCAAAATAACATTTTTTGAATTTAATTATACAGCTTTTATTCTTCCTTATAGTCGAGCACTATCGATGTTTGACTGAGCTAAGTCACTATAACTTCATTCATAATATAACTGTTATTCGAAGGTAAAAAGCTGGCAGCAATCTTCAGAAAGTACCACCGAGAATAAGACAAAATAATATTTTTTCAACTTTTTCAATCAATTTGGTTCTGCAACTTTTTCCCTGGGAAAGAAGAATTTCCAAGGTAAAAGGTTGCAGGTTTCCCTGGTGATATATTCTTTTCCTTTGGTCATTTGCAAGGGGATTTGAGAATTTTTTCTGTGTTAAAACGCTTCGAAAAGAGCTACAATCACTGTCATAAATTATGGCAGTTTTCCGATATTTTGACAACCACAAGTATTTGAAAGTTGGGTTTATTGGGTTTAGCGAGTTGTAGAGGTTTATCTCAGAGACTTATCAGAAGCTTTGAGCCTTTAGATCTTTTGGTTTTTGACCAATATGATGAATCCTGATGATTTCAGGACCCAGGCTACTTGAAGATATTCGAGTTTTACTGTTTCTCGACTTGATTGACGAGAAAATGACCGTCAAACTTCGAATTAAGCAACCGAATCACGCGTATTTTGTCACTTTTGCCATAAATTAATGGCCTTGACTGTAGTTCTAGCCAAACACTTTTTTCAATTTATATTAAAGAGCCACACACAGACTTGTTTCACGAAGCAAAAGTTTATAATCCAACACTTAATTAGGTGTTGCCTTCTAAGTGACCAATGATTTATCTTATGGTCTATCATATCTATAAACAAGTGGACCTCAAAAGTTAAAATAACCCGACTTTTACAATTATTACAGAATGGCGTTTTACTTGTCTTTGAGAAGATTCGTAAATTATTTGACTTGTTGAATGGAATTATTTCATTTTGATTTTATTATTTATCAAGGAATGCTTTATATGACCTAAGGAACACCTAAACTGATATTTGTAAGTGTTACTTGATCTTTTACTCAAGTTAAATTCCAGTAGTGGATTTTCTTAGTTTTGAAAATTTCCGTATTTAATTTATTGAAATTTTAGAAAGATGATAAATTTGCTTATAATATTTATCAGGCAATTCTCTATATATCTAAACTGATATTTGTGTTACTTATTTTTTTAATCAAGTTAAATTCCAGCACTGGGTTATCTTAGTTTTATAAATTTCAGTAACCATTTTTTTGAAAATTCAGAAATAATAATTAACTTGCTTATAATATTTATCAATCCATTCTCTATCAGGTTCTCTATATGACCTAAGGGGCCTAAACTGATATTTGTGTTACCTCTTTCTTTAAACAAAGTTAAATTCAAGTACTAGGTTTTCTTAGTTTTGCAAGTTTTAATATTGTTTCTTTGCAACGTTAGGTACCAGCTAGTACTGTAGGAAAACAGTTTGCCAATTGATAACCTTTATGGATTTTACGTCTGTTTAAAAAGTTAGTAGTTCTACGTTTCTGTTAAAAGACTCTGTTCGAGATTCTCTACGCAACAATCTTAATTCTTATTCTTCAAAAGCAACTTCTTTCCTCCTTCCCTCTCTACCTCTTTCTTGGTCATATAATGTAAATTGTTGATGAATATCTGTTGGCTACGTGTTTTCCAGATATATCAGAAAATTTCGGTACTTGTTTCAATTCAAAAGACTTAAAAGCTGTAAAAATATTTCTTTTCAATTCGTTCTCTACTTTTTTTCTGTTCATACTTTATGAATACAAGTAAAAATTAAGCCGTCAATGGGTCTCTTGTTTTGACTGCGACCATGTATTTTTTCCGTTGTTTTCGCAAAAATGGTTTTAACTTAATTCAAGATTGGTAACATGTTAGTTAGAATCGTGAAAAAGGCTTATCCGTTAACCCGTTTTGATAAAAAAACAGCTTGTCATAGAGCTAGCTCTTTTTTCCACCATAAAAGAGGATTTAGCCTAGATAAACTAATATTTATCATCCAATTAAACTAAGTCAATATTTTTATACAGCTTTGTATTTTCAAATACTCGTACACTATAGCTTTATAGCTTCGGATTGCTTGAACGGCAAAAATAAACCTCCTTGAGCTGTTTAGTATTAACATGAGAAGGAAGGAGAAAATAAAAAATAACAATCAGTATTCTATTTATTTTTCTTGTGATGTCGTCGTGTAATAAAAAAAATAGGAGCTAGGCACATTCCAAAGATACTACTCTTTCGTACTCGAACAACAATAGGGTTATATATTGGCAATTCGCTCAATCCCCTTCCTTAGCGCTGTTTGCTCTTATAGCGAACCATCGTGAATTAACTCAAGTGCCTGTTCATCTGATTAGACAGAGCTTGTGGTTTCTCATTAGAGAAAAAAGTATTTAAATCGCAAAAAAATCATTTAACAGCATTTTCACTCTGTCAATGGATGCCGGTAGAGGTACAACATCCTCTTGTCTTTTTATCACATCTAGTTGAGAATAATGGTTTGTTGTATATCTTTATCTGAATCAGGATGAAAAACTTTGGATCTCGTCTTTGTCAAAGCCGATTTGTGGAGATGCATCATAAATGATGATACTTTAATCATGCTATTGTGTGTTTTCCCCAAAGAGTACCTTAGGCGCGTGCTATAGATCATCCTGTGTTCCGTATTTTCCGTTTTCCCCGATTTACCGATATTTCTGTAGAACGGATTATTAAGTCTACATAAACTAGCCGGAGAATTCACTTGACAAATTTTTCTTCAGTATTGTGCAATAAAATATGCCCAGAAAACGATAAAAAGGAAAATGTATCTAATTCATTCTTTTTCCAAAAATTCTCCTTTTATGTATCGTTTAGCACTCCTATTTATTTTTCTGACTTAATTAAGAATTGACTCTTATACTATTTAGATATATACATCATGAGTTCCGTAGACAAGTGTTGTTCGTGTCCCAGTGCTGTTACCTCACTTCTCTCTGGTGTGCAACAATCTTTGCAATGACTTTTTCTGGGACATTCTGTCATTTTTTGTTTTAATATTTGAGCATTTTTCTTTATCTGAGCATTTCTAGGACGTTTTTTAAAATTAAACTAGTTTTTACTAGTGATTCACTAGTTTATTGGGCTTCCGGGTGCTGTTATAAACCCTGCCCAATTAGCTAATTTAATTTGGGCAATAAGTTTAATAATAAACAGAGTAACCAGAAGCTCCATATTTTTATTAAGAAAGACGATGTAATTTTTCTTAAAATTGTCTGTATATCCGACCAGAGGTTCCACTGGTCATCATCAGAGCGACTGTTCACAGTTATAACGGAGTTAGTAAGTGTTCCACCAGGTGGAACGTAGGGATGTAGAAATCCGAAACAATACCAGATTTACCAAAATACACTTGAAATAGACGTTTTTACCTAGCTTTAAACGCGCTGTGTTGCCAAAACAGATAAATGTTAGTAACGCAGAATTTTACTTTGTATTCATGGTTCTATTTGACAAGTCTTTTTCAATGGCGTTTTTAAAAGTTTTCAATGTTCTTGCATCATAAATTGACAAAATCTAGCGTATAGTATCTAGACGTATATAGAACAATAGTTATTCATAGTCCACGCCTTAATAAATTTACCTACAACGGAACATATAGAAATTAGCAGTAAAGAGGTTATTCTCATCACAGTGACCAATGGCAAACTCCCGACCAGCAGGCCACAGCTCCATCTCCAATAATTCAGAAAAAAAACATTCTTTTATTTTGTTTTCTTTTAATATTGTTAGTAGTATTTTTTGGAATATATTTTCAAATTATAAATCTGACGTAAAAACAGATGCAGATCCAAAAGTTATAGTCAGATCCTTGTAATTTTTAGTATTTTTCCACCATTTTAAGACCACACGTCTGTAGGTGTTTGGCAGGAATTGTTGGATCCAGTTTTATAGAAGTAGAGAGACTATCCTTGATAAATATATTCAAATACTTGTTTATTGCAAAACCAAGCACCGGAAGAAATAAAAAAGTGAAATTTGGTTTCGATGCTCGCACATAAATATATTGGTAAGATATTTGTGTACAACCTATTCTTAGATTAATTGTCGTGTTATACAACTATTATGCGGTTACCATTTTACTTCCTACTCATTTACACAATCGCGCGGAAGGTCTGACGTATGCTACTAGGTTGCCATGATAGGTATCAACAAAGACTTGCAACAGTGGTTGCTATGCTAGGTAAACAAAAGTGCCTTGTGTTTATTCTAATTAATGATTTCTTCTACTTCAGTTACCAGCGGCGTATATAGTCACACACATCATCTGAAGAGTCTCTTTAATTGGTATCATTACCTTTTAATTATCAATCACAATCCCCGGTAAAGGTGTGACTATGTTCTAAGTACTAATAATCAAGGGTCAAGGGTCCTGTTATCCTGCAAAACGCCTACCAAACATTGATTAGTAATTTTTATCCCTAAAGGCTTTGCAGTGCTGCTTCAAATCCGGAAATGTTTTATCCCAAGCTCAGGGCCTCAGCCCCTTGGCCTTCGGTGCGTACAAAATAAGGATACTATTGTTTATTGATGCTGTTAAGGATAAAAATAGGCACAACTTATATCCTTAAGTACATGTCACTCAATAAAAGGCTGCCATTATGTAGCTTTATTTATTCACGAAGCATAATTTAGTGAAAAAAAGGAGGATTTTTAGAGGCCATAAATTTACGAAAAAGATTTAAACAACTGTTTTCAAAACATTTTACTACAAACTAATGCCTAAAATAACAAGAAAAAAAAAACTGGCTAGAAAGAGCTTTTTGGCACATACTATAAAACCAACACCCCTTTAACGGGCCTTCACAACAAAAACATTCCATTTGAATTACATAACACTGCAAACATTTCTTGGTTCCTCTTATGGAAGTTTATTTATTTTTTATAGTAGTTGATGTTATCATTCTGTCTAGATTTGAAGTGTTTTTTTTTTAAAGAAGTTTCGTATGAGCTACCATGTTGGTATGAGAAAGTTTTGGTTTCCCAGTGCCAGTGTGATATGCATTGTTAATGCTTATATCAGAGAACAACTCCGATGTCTCTGCTATACTTTTCTTCTTATGGGGACTACTATGTGATCTTCTATCTTGGTTCGCCAGTTTAAACTTTTCTCTCTTTTTTTTGAAAAAAATAAAAAATATATATATTATAAGAGCCAAGTGTAACATTTAACAGAAAAAAGTGCTGCAATAAAAAAAAAAAAGAAGAGTTGAAATGAAAATTTCAAGTCAGTATTTGATGAACACACAGCTTTTAGACAAAATAAGAAGCCCATCATCGGTAGAAAAAATGCAGTCAATCCTACAATATTTACATTAATTAATAAATTCGATTTCATCAATATTGCAGCACATAAAGCAATTCAATACTTATAACCTGATTTTTTTTGGAAATACTCTATTAAATATTAGTGGTATTGCGCTCAAATTTGGTGAAATGAACAGTATTGTTGTAAGGTCGTAACCAAACTTTTCATGGGAAAATTATTTTCCAGTTTTGGACTTTCATTTTTACGAAAAGAATATTTTAGATAATAATCACGTTTGAAAGAAGAACAATTATGTCTCTTTTTCAAATTTAAAGTTGCATGCTTGCAAATTTTATCCCTTTTTCTGGAAAGTAGAGAAAAGATAACCATTATTTTAATTGCTACACTAACATTCATAATTATGTTTTGTTTACAATTCATACAAATTATAAAAGGTGCGGTTCAAAGTTTTAACATTTGTTGCAGCTGTATAATATGCTTTAGGCATCCCAGAGTTTGAAGGTATCCCAAGGTATCAAATTTCACATGCCTATGCATATACAGTGCACATTTATGAGATGGATTCTAAATATCGAAAAATAAATAATGAAATCAAAGAAGCTAAAAAAAAGTGTCCAAATTATATTTGTAAGAATATTTCACAAGTTTTGAACTATGAATAGAGCCTCAAACAAAACAGGAAGAATAAGTGTTTTATGCGTGATACATGATTACAAGATGTAACAGCTAACAGGCCATAAAATTGTGTTGTTTATAAATCAAGTGTCGGACCGACAAGCACCTATCACATACTTTGACTCATACTTATAGGGGGAATTTTAGGTTCGTGAAATAAGCAACTTGATACAGGGCCTTATTGCCGTAGAGTTGCTTTGTGCAAGAAAGTGAAATTTTATAATCCTGACCAGAGGGAATCCTTTCAACGTTTACTGTTATTGCAACTGTTTTTTTATTGCACGTTGCTAGAGATGTTACCCAGGGCCTCGCCTTTTCTGCACAGGATAGTTCGCAACGAATAATACAGTCTTTAGAATTAACAAACAAAAATCTCTCGTAAAAAATGTTCATAATAATTTTTTTATGGTACATCTTTTGTACATACTATATGGACCACCCTCTACTCTGAGTTATTCTGGGATGCATATTTGAATCCACGTTGTGTTTTCTAAAAATTGTTCTTGTATGAGTTACAATGTCTGTAGCCACATAAAGCAGCTCACTAAGGAAGAAAAAAAGTCATCTATTTATTTATCGATCATTAATGATAACGATGGCTTTCATCTAATAATAATGCAATACATTGCCATATTGACGATTTGATTTTTATAATAGCCATGGATGAGTAGAGAGCATTTTACTACACACACACAAAAAAAAATGTACTAACATAAGCCAAACACTGCTGCGAGTATTAGAAAAAAAATCAAAACGTATCAGTTTGTGTGTGTTTTTTATCAATTTACATTTGTGTATTTAATGAAACACTGTTGGAATAATTGTTCAAATGTAATAAAGATGAATGACACAACATCATTTACAAAAGCTTCATACATGTTGCACTTTTGTTCACAACGGTTTCAGCCTGTCAATTTAAGTGAATCAATAAGAATCATCTAGCTAGTTATGATATTTCTCTCTAAAGAAACATCAATTTAAATTTGACATTTACGTCTTTTTTGTTTCGGATAATTAGTCTATAGTAGCATTAACTTTTAAACATTTCCCTTTTAAAAAAGAAAAAAGAAAATCACTTAAGCTTTTTGTTTGAATTGTCATGTTTTTTTATTCTTTTAGATATTATTTATAAAGAAATCATAGCGGTATTTAAATAAAAGAAAAAAAAA
>JAYRBV010020911.1:0-11415 GCA_036023255.1 Mitrocomella polydiademata
TGTTTACAAATTCCGCGCGGAATGTGATTTGTAAACAAAAAAGCTGAAAGTCATAATTTGCGCTACCAGAAATCTGATCACGTATGACGACGACAACGAACTGAATCTAAAACCTCATCCGCTCAAAGCGCTGAGGTAATAAAATACTAGAGATTTATAATAGAAATAAAAAACTGAGAGTTAATAACTCGATGATTATAATTTTAGAAAAAAACTAGAGTTACGTGACGTCATAAAACTAAGAGTTATGACGTCATAACTCGATGATTCAGAGCCTCGTCTTTTTTGGAACGTTTTCACAAATGTTTTATGCAAGGAAGGGAATTTAAAATACACCGAAATGTATTTTACGATTTTATTATATATTTTAGCAAAGTTTATGCCAATTTTATGAATTTTTAGCATGTATTTAGCCAGGCAAGCCCTCTTCCTTTTACCTCTTCTCTTCGAGCGCGAGCGTCGGGTTCAGCCCGATGTATTAAAAAATTAAAATATTCGGAGAAATTCAGCTCAGGCATGTTTTTTAGATTAAAAAAACTTTCGGTTCTAAATTGTGAAACGCCATTTTTTGCATTATATTGTACTTTTTATAGGCTGAAAAGTTCGCTGAAATTTCTCAGTTTGACCATATCCATCCGCATTTGACAATAAGGTAAGGAGGGAAAAAAAACTAGACTTTAAATTATTTTTTAAGTTCTTCAATTAGAAGACCATTTCGTGTGGAAATTGTCCTCTTCTTAAGGTGAACAATTGCTGCATGTACTTCCTCAATTGGGGTTCTTTAGAGATTTCTGCGAGAACGGCAGTATCGACAGATTCTTGCTCAGATTTACGCTCGTCTGTTGGTTTGTAACCCTATAAATAAAAATAAAAATTAACAGTCAGTTCGCAGGTGAGAAAAAAATTGAGTAGCCAGAATGTAAAACCAATAGTTATTTACCCAGATCTCAAAAGGATTTCTGAAACTATTAAAATTTAGCTCTTTCCTTTCTGTAAAGTCAAGACTATTCTTCGAAAATTAATTTTTACATAATTTGAAAAAAAACAAGAATATCCGAATAAAATAAATTTCAGGGGGTTTTGGTGTGCCTTTCTCAAGTTATAGTAAACATACAGAACGAGTAGATTTTTATGTACATATTAAGAAAGTCTTACCTCAGCAGACTCTTCAAACATAGCATCTGATGATCGCTTGGGTTTCTGTTGACGTTTGAACAAATCATCATTAGTTTTGTCTGACAATTTAACTTTAGAGATATCTAATTTTGTGTTAGTTGCGATGACATATGATTGAGGTACACGTCTGAGAGGAACACCGTTGACTTTGTAAGGTCCTACAAGGGAAAAAATTTATACAATATATGCTACCATTTAGTTTCATGCAAAGCACCACTCAGAATTCTGGTCAGCCTTGGCAATTTTTTTGTTGGTTTTAAATGTATACTACAATTCTGTAAAGTTTTATAATCTAGCTTTGTTAGGGGGGCCTTGGCCTCAAAAAAACTAGTAGAAAAAGGGTAAGGCCAGTTAAATTTTATGTTCAGACAAAGCTTCAGTGATTAACAGCCATCAGACATCTAAGGAAGGGCATTGAATACATCAATGAAATGTTTTTAAATTCTCTCAGTGGAAACTGCGAATGTAGAATAAAATTCATCATTTGGCTGTTAATCAATCCTGTAAGTAGACGGGGATACCAGCCCGTCTCTTTCTTTTAACTTCTCGGAATCTTGAAGAAAGAGAGACGGGCATGATCAAGGATTCACATCGTGAATCCTTTGATATATCCTGCAATCTGATTGGTTTAGAAATATCAACTGTAAACATTGTTGTTATCAACGGCTATTTTGAATAAGTTCATTTGACCATGCTATTTTTCTCCTTGATTATTTGAGAGTTGAGAGGAGTGTAAAAAATTGCATGGATACCCAGGCTATCCTGTAAGATGTGATAAAGATGTCTTGGGTTGATGGATTCTCTTGAATTGTTCATCAATATGACTGATCTAAACTACTAAACTACTACTGATCTACTATTTTCTGGCTTTTGTTTTCCCTGTATTATCTACCTTTTTAATACCGAAATAACACTCTGTTTGCTATCACTTTAATTGAAATATTAAAAAGTTTTTATAAATTTGTATAACTTTTAATGTAGTTTGCTACCATTTCTTTCAAACTTTCAGAAACTCTTAATATCAATACTAGAGATATCTGCACAAAATTAGGATTATTCCTACGATGCCTTAAAAAAAGAAGAAGCTTTTTTAAAACATTTACCCACCATGCTCAAGTGCTACCTCAGATCCCTCATGCACAATAGGGTTAAAGGCCTCAAAATTTACACGTTAAAATGCATTTGGCGAGGATTGATTTGCCAGAATTTTTTTGACAATTTTAACAATGTGAATTTAGATATTGTGAAAATAAATTCCCTCAAAAAAGGTATATCACAACTAAAAAAAGCTCTTAAATGCAGCCATCAGACATCTAAGGAAGGGCATTGAATACATCAATGAAATGTTTTTAAATTCTCTCAGTGGAAACTGCGAATGTAGAATAAAATTCATCATTTGGCTGAAGAGGTTAAATTAATCTTTCAAAGATGTGGTGAGTTCCCTATTTTTCATTGATGCACTTTGCAAATCTCATCGTTTGTGATGTCCACCATGTTTTTTAGTCATGAAGTCTAAACGAACAAGCCTTAGAAACAGGCAAGACAGTAGACAAAAGGATTTTAAATCTGTCTCTATCTCCTAAGCTGAAGTTTTCCCAGATACTACTTTGGTAGCAAGTTTTGAAAGATAAATATAAAAGGAACAATCTCAGACAGCGAGTCTGTTTTCCCCAATTAATATGGAGACTTTTAATTTGTCATCATTGATTGAAAAAAATAAATAGAAATTAAAACACATTCTTGGTAACACTTGTTTTATTTTAAGTATGACAAAGCTTTTTTATTGAAAAATCTTACATGGTGACCACTCAAAAAAAACCTTTTAAATTCCAGGACATTTTAAAGTAAAATTTCAGGACATTCCAGGACCTAAAGTCGAAGCAGAGTTTTGCTAAAACAGTCAAAAAAATTATTGAATTATCGATTCTTTTTTTTTAAATGCAGCTTTTAAACTAAATTCAAGGACAATTTCTAAAAAACAAGGAAATTCCAGGATAGTGGTCATCATGTCTTAGCAAGACAGTAGACAAGGACTTAATCCTGTCTTTATCTCCTGAACTGAAGTTTTCCCAGATACTACTCTGGTAGATTATAATTATGTCCAAAATACTACATCATACTCAAGTTTTCAAAGAGAAATATAGGAGCCAAAAGGAACAATCTCAGACAGCGAGTCTGTTTTCCCCAATTAATATGGAGATTTTAATTTGTCATCATTGATTGAAAAAATAAAAACACTTTCTTGGCAATGCTCGTTTTATTAAGTACGAAAAAGCTAAATTATGACAGAAGCTTAAGGAAAAATCTCAGACAGCGAGTCTGTTTTCCCTAATTGAAATAGAGACTATATTCTGTCATCATCGATTAAAATAAAAAATTTATCATGTGATACCAATAGAAAATACCAATAAGTTAACTTCTTACCGGTGACAAGCAAAAGACCAGAAAAAGCCAATTGTTTCAGGAAAACCACACGCTAAAACAGAAAAAGATTGACAAATTAATTGTTGTTTTCAATATTTCACCTGCTACCAGCTGAAACTTTTGAAATTACAGGTTGCATTACATTAGACCTAATTCCAGAAGAAATGGGCAGTATTGATTCTCACGAAAAAGGGCAGGGTATACAAAATCTAACCTATTTTAACACTTTTATGAACGATTTCAAGAGGGAAGAAGGCTTGAAAGAAAAACCCTGGCGACCATCACACGCAAATTTTCAATTTTTTTTTCGTCATCTGAATTTATGACTCAAAAACTTGAATTTAGGTTACTTCAAAAACAGAGTAAGAAAATTTGCACGCCATTCCTGTCCAAGCCTGGGAAGCATCTGGTTGGACCCACTTTGTTTCTTGAATTGAGCCTATACATGGTGGCCCTTTTGGCTCAATTTTCACTAAATTTTAAAGGGCATTTTTGATATCTTTCACTGACTTTACATTCACTAAAAACAATTAGTAGGCTTGAATACAAAGCTGACATTATCAACTATGCTCTAAAATAAAACCTCTGTATAGCTTTATCCCTTTTAACCCTATTCGGCCTAGGAATTTTTCAAATAACTTTTTTTTCTATTGACGCAATGAACTACCACTTTGTCAGTTTAAATATAATTCTATAAGACACCTTTTCCACAATGTTCATACCTTTTGTCAATTTTGAATTATAGGCCATATCTCAAAGCCAGGTATTGAAATAATAAGCCTAGGCCGAATAGGGTTATAATGCAGGCTGTTATGGTTGGCCCTGAAGATTATAAATATACAAAACCGAAAACTGTAAATGGCTCCAAAAAAATATTTTCAAGGGTTGAAAATGTATCGAGTGATTACTCTTTTTTTCTTGGATACTAATTTCTCCCTTGGTCTGTTTTAACATCCTTCGAGTGCAATCTTCTCCAAAATTTAACGAGGAAAAAAATTATATGCTACCATTGAATTTAAGCACCACTTAGAATTCTGGTCAGCCTTGGCAATTCTGTAAAGTTTTATTATCTTAGCTTTGTTAGGGGCTTCAAAAACCTAGTAGAAAAAGGGTAAGGCTAGTTAAAATTTATGTTCAGACAGTGATTAACAGCCATCAGACATCTAAGGAAGGGCATTGAATGCATCAATGAAATGTTTTAAATTCTCTCAGTGGAAACTGCGAATGTAGAATAAAATTCATCATTTGGCTGTTAATCAATCCTTGTAAGATGTGATAAAGATGTCTTCTGCAAAGGGCAGACAGATTTTTTCCGCAAAGCGTGACGTCACCGGCCCCTAAGACTACACATAATAAGAAAGCGTGTGTAAAACATGGCTCTAAAAGAATAGAAAAAAAGCAAAACATGGGATAACTCTCGATTTCGTGAACAAAATATTGGTAGAAAGTGCACTCTAAGAATATCAACAAACCTAGACAACACCACCATAATAAGATAAATCACTCAATTTACCTTAATTTAAGCTATGTTCATAGCCTAAGATATGATTTCATAATATACCTTATCGATAAGTCCAGAGACTGAAGAATAAGAGCTCTCCACCGTTTAACTAAGCGGGGAAAGCGTTAATTCCAATCCGTCATTTCCCTTTTTTTTAAATCTTTGATTTTAAGGACCCAAGCAATTTGTTATTTTTTTTTAAGTCCAAAACGATCGGCAGTGGTTCGACTCGAGTGTAGTGACAAAGTTTAAGACAGCAATAAACAGCTTGTTTGGACTTTCCGTTTTTCCCGATATTCCCGTAGAGCGACTTATCAAGTTTACAAACTGCTTTGCTTCTTTGGACATCATAAAATTGCCTCCACGTTAAAGGAAATACAATATTCATATCAAAGCAGTTTATTTTCTTTCTTTAGAATTAAATATGAAATAATTTAAACTTTTCACCCACCTTGCGTCGAATCATTGCCGGTCGTTTGGGACTTAGAAAAAATAATAAACAACAGTGCGCAGTCCTTAAAATCAAAGAGTTCAAAAATAAGGAAAGCTAAAAATTGTTTTTTATGAGAGTTTGTTAAGGGAGAAAACAGTTATTTTCCATTATTTCAACTTCTATTGTACAGAATTTCTTTAAATGTCATGAGAATGTTTGTTTCAATAAGATACAACTTACTGCTGATTTATAATATAAACAAAAGGAGGCATCAATTGTTATTGCAAAATAACCGTTTTTCTCCTAAAGAAACTCAAAACAATTTTTACCTCCGCTAATTTTCGAGAGCACTACGATGGGATGGAGTGTTTGTTTTCAGAGTTATCGACAAGGTGTATTTAAGCTAAGATAGCTCTGTTTGCAGATATCCCTGACTGAAGATGGATGTGGGCCCTTAGAGGATATTCTCCGAATTCAGCTTTGTTAGTTAAGTCAATGTCCCTTCACTTAAAAATATGCACATTTTGCCATTGATTTTGTGTCCCCAAACAATCCAAAATAAAAATGTTATGCCACTCGCAACTTAAATATAATTGCAGAGCAAATGCATTCAACCTAGCCATTGTATAACAAGCACCACCAATTCTCTGAAACAGGCATATTTCTTTATCATTTAATTACCTTTCCACGGTGACGTCCAGCGAGAAGAATAACAACGGTTCCTGGGGTCAATGATGACCTCAATTTGGTTGGTCGTGGAGCCTTTCGATGTTTCAATGGTACCTTTATATCTTCAGTTGGGTAGAATCTGGATTCCTTCTTCAATGGAACAGTTCTCTGTTTGCCATTTTTGTCACCACCGACAGTCTTGACTTTGGTAGTGGCACCATCTTTCTTAGCAGGCTTTGCAGCTACCTTCTTCCTTTTGTAAAGAGCTCTTTTCTTGTAGATAGCAGCTCTGCCGAATCGGCTAATTCCTCCAGGAAGGATGGAGTTTCTTGGTGTATGAGCCTTGGCCATCTATAAAAATAACCAAAAAATGCTTGAGAATGATAGCGTGTATCCCTGTACCATATAACAACAACTTGCTCCGAAAACATATCAAAATAATCCATCTCATTTACGAGTAAGCTTCAACCAAAGTAAAACTATTTCCAAAAACAAAACAACATGGATGATATAAAAACTTTCTTGTACGATTTGAGCCGTACTGAAGGTTTGATAGTTAGAAATAAATGGATTCAAAACACATACATCGCTCTAGGTCTCAACAACGGGAAAAGGCCGACATTGACGAACAGTTCGGAGAAGAGGGATCACGAAAACTGTTTATTTTACAGAACGTATAAATTTACCGAACACCGATAAACACAAAAAAGAAACAAAAACGAGCGTGTTGTGTCCCCTCTGCATAAACCCATATAAACCCGAGTTCGAACCCCACCGGAAGCCAAATAAAAAAAATACCAAGCCTGTATGTACCAAAGATGATTCGGTACTTCCAGGTAGGTTTCAAGAAATATTTGCAAGGGTGTTTAGTAATTGCCGACGTATTTTGACGTCAAAATAATAAATAAACCCGACCCAGAGCAGACTTATGTTTAAACCATAGAGACATTTTCCTGTCCTTTGACTACAGGTTAGTTTATGTAAATTTTTATTTACACAGTTATGACATTGCAGTTTATAAAACCCAGCTAGCAAACTAGTCTACGATCGCTACCATAAATTATTGGTACAAATAGCAAAATACGCGTAATTTGGTGGTTGCTGAAATTTAAGTTTGACGGTCATTTTTTCGTCAATCAAGTCAAGAAGCAGTTTAAACTCGAATGCTTTCAAGGAGCCTGGTACTAGGCTATAAACAAACTTTTGATTATACTTGTGGTTTTTGAATTTATGTCAAAATATGCAAAACCTGCCATAATTTATGGCAATGATTGTAAACCCAGACCTTTTGCGTTTTGGCTGATGACTTTGCGTCCTAACGACGAGTTTTATGCATTATGCGTAAGCAGTCTCTTCAGCGTCCTTGCGACGCTGGGAACCAGCTAGTTGTGAATAATAGGGAACGCACGCCTCTTTGATGTATTCCAGCTAACATGGTAAAAGGTAGAGTTTATCCATCTGGGGTATTGATTAATGAGGAGGTATCTGTGTACAAAACTCTGATGGCAGATATATGATCTTGTCAGGAATCCCGTAGAACTTGAGGATTTAAAATATCTACAGAATCAAAAGCTTAGAAAAATTGACAAAAATACTAAAGCAAAGTAAAGATTACACCGTTGTGACATGGCCCCCGTTGTGACAGCAAAGTAATCCTTTTAATAAAAGAAACCATGAGTTAGTGTGTTCGACTCACGAAAGAACGAGTTTGGGACTTTCAAAGAGAGTGATTTGTAATGCAGCTTTATATATACCATATTATTAGGACTTTTTATTATTTTTAATTAAGAAAATCTCATAATGAAATAGATGTCTTTTACCATCTGAAAATAACGTTAAATGGTGTTTGTTTTAGAGCATCTAGAAAGCCAAAATTTTCTTAGACTTCTTTGCCCCCCCCCCCACACTTGAAATTAGACGCCGGGGCCCAGGTGTGATTTCTCGATGATTCTCTGTAGACAAAGAATCTGACTGTCAGCTGTGTGATGCTCAGCTCAGCTCAGACTAATTATCTTATTTTCCGAAAGAAATGGAGGAACAGCGTTCGTGACTCAAGAGCCTTCTCGTCGTTTTCCTCTGTTGGATCAGGCCACAGAATTGTTTCCTCTAAGATCAAACTTAGTCTTAGAGTATCCAAACGTATCCTATGATGATATAAGCAGATTGATTGGATACAAGTGCTATTACTACATAAATCTTGACAAAATGTTTTCACTGGTGCGACAGATAGCTTGAGATAAGTTGGAAAATTCGGGTTATACAATACTTTATGACTGAAGTTCACCATGTTTAGGTCGACTCTTACTATGATTTGGTAACGACTGAACCGATTGAAAACAAATGCAGAAGCAGAGTTTTGTTGTACCCTCTGCAAAGGACATTTCTGTTGGTCAATAGTAAGAGGGTCATACAGTATACTATATTGACAGAATTCACGATTCATATAACTGTTTACAAAGTACGAAATGTACATGCAGTTATTATTTAAAACATTTGATTCACTCAAAATTAAAAAGGCACGATGTGGTCTTAAATTTAAGACCCGTAAAGGTTTTGTTTGAAAAAAGGCCTTTAGGTACTGCGCTAATGGACAATTCCTAGAGACCTAAAAAGGTCTCGATTAAGACCTTTCAAACCGTCAGTGTACAAATCAAACACTTTTTTTCAAAATCACTAAAATACTTCCGTCTTACGCAAAATTTATCGTAGAATCCGAATATCGCATTAATTTCATGCAAATCTTAAATTCAAATATTCAAAATCTTCCTGTTGATATCCCCGTCTCCTTCCTTTCGTACAGACTATGTCTACTTTGACCTCACGCCATTTATTTCATGTAATAATGTGCGAAATTCGATATTTAATGAAAATTCTGGAACTAATAATATTTGAACAGTACGGACATTTTTTTTTGTTTTGATTGTTTCCTTGGATTCAAACTTTCAAAAGATCATATTCAGATCAGTTTTTTTGCAGAAAGGCCGACCTTGATATTTTTAAAGAAATTTTTCATTTCATCTGGTTTATATATTATTTCTCGTTGTTTTTCTTCTTGAAACTTAGCGGTATGAATAATTTCTTTTTTCTTTTCTCCTATTCATATAGTGCTTCCCCAGTCCCATAACAGCTTATTATGTTTAGTGCCCATTTTGTTTACATTTGTTTACTTGGCTTGGGACATATAATTATAGGTTTTCAAAATTAGGGAACATTAAATTCTTAGGTATACCATAACGCAGAACACCAAGCAAAGCAGCGCCTCCCCCTAATAGCGTATATAAGCTTGTAAGTTTAGTGCGCATTTTGTTTACATTTTCTCACTTAGCCCTTGGCTTGGCTTGGCTTGGGACATACAAAAAAGGAACATTAAATTCTTGACTTTGTTATACCATAAGGCAGAACTCCAAGCAAAGCAGTGCCTCCCCCCAAATAGCATATAAGCTCTTAAGTTTAGTGCGCATTTTGATTGTTTACGTTTCATTTGTTCACTTGGGACATAAGTTTTCAAAAAAGCAAAGGGAACATTAAAATTCTTACTTATGCCATAACATGCAAGGCAGAACATCAAAACCCAAGCAAGAACGCCCCCAGTCCCCCCAACAGCGTATGTTTATATAGGTTTTATTTTATTTTATTAGTCAGTCATTTTCATAATAGTATTAATAAGATTTTAGTTAAAATTATAGTTGAGCTTTTTAACACCATCCATGGCACCAGTATACTAAATATATATATAGACAGTCTAGACAGTCAAACCATAATTAGTTGAAAATAAAATGCAAGAAATTTTCTGCTGATTAAACTTGAATGAATTGCAGTTCAGAAAGAAAAAGACTAATGGTAGAAAGAGAAATATACATATGGTAGAAAAAGATGTACAATTTGTATCAAACCTATTATATTATACCATGATTTTCGTTATCAATTCGACACCTTATCTTTTTCTTTCCCTTTTTCCATCCCGCAAACTCAATAACAATAGATGAAGACGTTGTATTGAGTTCTTATTTGTCAGTTGTTATATTCACGGACGTATGAAAATATACAAAGCTGTACAAAAAAGGTAGGATTAAGATAAAAGAAACCCCCGGGCAAGGAGTCGGCGCTGAACGGTTGACTTTTTTCCTTGGTCTTATTAGATTTCACGCAGTGAAAGATATTGAAACCAGCCGTCTATCTGTCTCAACACCATTTCTGAATTCCCGATTTCCCCGTTTTATCCGATATCGGTATTTATCCCGCATCAGGTAAGTTTCTCGGATGTTCATTGGTTAAAAGATGTCACGTGAAAGCAGAATATATCCCGTATCTACCCTCCGCGAAGGAGAATATCATCTTTTCTGGTTGTTTTTACTTTATTTGCAATTCAATGGTTTCGGGTCTTTCTAACTGTATTGGCAATTCGCAATGCAATGTTTTTACGAGACGTCAAAAAGAAAAAAGTATATCAAACAAAAAAGTCCTCATCCTCCTGTAAAAACTTTTATAATGAACCCTTCAACGGGATAAATTCGTTACACAGCCGTCAAGCTAGATGCTAGTCGGTTACAGGTTAGTAGACTGGTAGATCTTCTCCTAAGCTTCGGAAAATCTCGTGGAATTGCAGAATGTTCCGCGCGGAATATATCCAAAGAGCTTTTGATTGGCTTAAGATAAAAAAGTATCGAATCAAAATGACCCTGTTTACAAATTCCGCGCGGAATGTGATTTGTAAACAAAAAAGCTGAAAGTCATAAGTTGCGCTACCAGAATTCTGACCACGTACGACAACGAACTGATTCTAAAACCTCACCCGCTCAAAGCGCTGAGGTAATTAGATAAAGCCACCATCGTGAATGGGTCATGCATTATCAAATAAATATACAAAACTTCATTATTTTGATCTATATTATTTATCTGGCGACAATCGACATGTTGACAATCAACAAGTATATAGGTACACGACAAACAATACAAAGTAAAAAAGTTCTTGTTTTTGTCTGTTAAATGTCAAAAAAGCTCTTTAAACAAAACTGTTTTTGTCACTGTCACGGTTTTGTCCTATCATATTATTACCAGCGGTTTGCGTTTAGTTTGCTGGATGCTGGTGGGATACCAGTACTGTTAAATTTTGCCAATATTATTTATTATTTATTACGTTGTTTATCACCAATCAATTCACTTGAATAAAGCACTCTACTGATAGTGTTAAACAGCCTGTACTACAGTAGAG
>JAYRBV010020922.1:0-11413 GCA_036023255.1 Mitrocomella polydiademata
CAAAGTAGTAGCCACACCAGAACCTGTTGCTGAAGTTGAAGCTACACCAGAACCTGTTGCAGAAGTTGAAGCTACACAAGAGTTTGTTGCCAAAGTAGAAGCTACACCAGGACCTGTTGCAGAAGTCGAAGCAACAACGGAACCAGTTGCAGAGGTAGAAGCTACACCAGAACCAGTTGCAGAAGTTGAAACAACACCCGAACCAGCTTCTGAAGTTGAAGCAACACCAGAACCTGTTGCAGAAGTTAAAGCAACACCTGAACCAGCTGCTGAAATTGAAGCAACACCAGAACCAATTGCAGAGGTAAAAGCTACACCAGAACCTGTTGCAGAAATTGAAGCTACGCCAGAACCAGTTGTCGAAGTTGAAGCAACCTCAGGACCTGATGCAGAAGTCAAAGCAACACCAGAACCTGTTGCAGAAGTTGATGCAACACCCGAACCAGTTTTAGAAGTTGAAGCAACACCAGAACTTGTTGCAGAAGTCAAAGCAACACCCGAACCAGCTGCTGAAGTTGAAGAAACACCAGAACCAACTGCAGAGGTAGGAGCTACACCAGAACCTGTTGCAGAAATTGAGGCTACACCAGAACCAGTTGCCGGAGTTGAAGCAACCTCAGAACCTGATGCGGAAGTGGAAGTAACACCAGAACCTGTTGCAGAAGTTGAAGCAACACCCGAACCAGCTTTAGAAGTTGAAGCAACACCAGAACCAATTGCAGAGGTAGAAGCTACACCAGATCCTGTTGCAGATGTTAAAGCAACACCCGAACCAGCTGCTGAAGTTGAAGCAACACCAGAACCAACTGCAGAGGTAGGAGCTATACCAGAACCTGTTGCAGAAATTGAAGCTACACCAGAACCAGTTGCCGTAGTTGAAGCAACCTCAGAACCTGATGCGGAAGTTGAAGCAACCTCAGAACCTGATGCAGAAGTCGAAGGAACACCAGAACCTGTTGCAGAGGTAGATGCTACACCAGAATCTGTTGCAGAAATTGAAGCTACACTAGAACCTGTTGCAGAAGTCGAAACAACACGAGAACCAGTTGCAGAAGTTGAAGCAACACCAGAACCAGTTGCCGAAGTTGAATCAACACCAGAACGATTTGCAGAGGTTCAAGCAACACCAGAACCTGTTGCAGAGATAGAGGCTACACCAGAACCTATCGCGGAAGTAGAAGCTACACCAGAACTAGTTGCAGAGGTTGAAGCTATACCAGAACTTGTTGCCGAAGTCGAAGCAACACCAGAACCAGTTGCAGAAGTAGAGGCAACACCAGAACCTGTCACAGAAGTTGAAGCAATACCAGTCGAAGCTACACCAGAACCAGTTGCCGAAGTTGAAGCAACCTCAGAACCTGATGCGGAAGTGGAAGCAACACCAGAACCTGTTGCGGAAGTTGAAGCAACACCCAAACCAATTGCAGAGGTAGAAGCTACACCACAACCAGTTACCGAAGTTGAAGCAACCTCAGAACCTGCTGCAGAGGTGGAAGCTACACCTATACCTGTCGCAGAAGTAGAAGCTACAACAGAACCAGTAGCAGCAGTCGAAGCAACACCAGTCGAAGCTACACCAGAACCAGTTGCCGAAGTTGAAGCAACCTCAGAACCTGATGCGGAAGTGGAAGCAACACCAGAACCAGTTGCAGAAGTCGAAGCAACACCAGAACCTGTTGCAGAAGTTGAAGCAACACCCGAACCAATTGCAGAGGTAGAAGCTACACCACAACCAGTTATCGAAGTTGAAGCAACCTCAGAACCTGATGCGGAAGTGGAAGCAACACCAGAACCAGTTGTGGAAGTCGAAGCAACACCCGAACCAGTTTTAGAAGTTGAAGTAACACCAGAACCTGTTGCAGAAGTTAAAGCAACACCCGAACTAGCTGCTGAAGTTGAAGCAACACGAGAACCAATTGCAGAGGTAAAAACTACACCAGAACCTGTTGCAGAAATTAAAGCTACGCCAGAACCAGTTGTCGAAGTTGAAGCAACCTCAGGACCTGATGCAGAAGTCGAAGCAACACCAGAACCTGTTGCAGAAATTGAAGCTACGCCAGAACCAGTTGTCGAAGTTGAAGCAACCTCAGGACCTGATGCAGAAGTCGAATCAACACCAGAACCTGTTGCAGAGATAGAAGCTACACCAGAACCTGTTGCAGAAGTTGAAGCAACACCAGAATCTGTTGCAGAGGTTGAAGCTACACGAGAAGAAACTCCTTCGGGTGATTCTTTGATGGAAGAGATACAGAAATGGTTAACAAGTTCAGAGATTGGTGATTCAGAAAACATAAATACTCTTGAAGAAGCAAATGCAAAAATCCAATGTTTAAAAAAAATGAATGATATTTTAAAGGATAAGAATTCAATTTTGGAGGGTAACTTATCAGATTTGGAACAGCAAAGCGATAACACAGGTAATACAAATGATACGAATAACAATGAAGAGAGCAAAGCAGGTAAAGAGTCAGGTCTCACCCTGGACGACCAATTAAATGATTTGAAATTAAAAGTGCTAATTCGAGATTCAGAGGTAGAAAGACTGAAAACTATTCTCGAGGATGTTTTTAGCAGAGGAAAGAAATTTAAGACGGAGAAAAGGAGGAAAAAGAATGCTATGACCTTAAACAATAAAAGAAAATCTGCTTCGATGAGCAACATTCTTGATTAAGAAACTATATCATTATTTCATGTCAGCTCTCTTTTGAGGGTGTTATTTATATTTTCAGATTTAGCTTGTTGTTTTTTTTTGTGCGTATTTAAATGTGTATTTATATATAATATGGATAAATGAAATCGAATGGTAGGTTTAATTGTAGTTGGAATTTCATATATAAGAATTTTTTCGACTTTTATCAAGAATTCGTGAATTCTGAGAGGGAAGGACTCAAAATACATTGCGCCTGCTAAAAGTTCAAAAGCCACAAAGGTAATACAAAAACTGGGTTTGGAAATTAAAAACACTTAAAAATATACGCTATACACCTTTCCCGAAACTTATTGCGCTATCGATTTTGAAGATCTTCAATTTATGACGACTCTGTTTCGATAGAAAAATTCCAAACATCATGAAAAACAAACACTGAAAATTTCATTAACTTCTGACTGCTACTTCATAAGTTATCGCACTTTCGTTATCTATCAAAAGCCTCTTACTTTTCACTTTACTATACCCAGCCTCGTTATCATGAATTATCATGAAACCACGTTTTTTTGCAAGCCTATTGTGGTTGATCAAAATAGATTTTGGTTTTCAAAATTTCACACTTTACTCACTTTAGTATGCATTTTTAACAAACACAAAAATTTTATCTAATTTTACATTTTGAAATTTGAAATTCGTCATAAATCGATTGCGCAATAAGTTTCGGGAAAGGCGTATTAAATTTTACTTTTAAAGCTCTTTAAATCTGCAATATGTTTAATGGTTTTTCACAAATTATCCTGCTAAACTATTTTCTTTGTAAAACCTTTTTAAAAACAAATAATGGCCTCCTTTGACAATCCATAAACATGCTTTAACATTAGTTAAAAACATTCCGGTTGAAAAGTGTAGGAAATTATGGATGATAATTTCCGCTAATTTTGTATTTACCGATTTGTAGTAGATCATTTGATAGCCTAGTGATGAATATGATTATAACGGTCAAGGACAACGGAAAGATCATTTAACAAATTCTAAACACCAAGCGTGTTTTCTTCAAGGGATTGTTTTTAGAATTAGAATTCAATTATAAAAGATTAGAGGTCTTCAGTAGCAACATTAAAAAATATTCACCCTGATTATTTCTTAGAAAACCCAGCAGGAGATTTTTCCTGTGCCAATGCTATCATTTTTTTATAGCTTCTGAACGACTTGAATTACTCCCCTGAAAATCATTTTAATTGATATCTTATGTCAATATTTTGTCATCATTTGATAGCGTCATCATGCCATGTCAGCAGTTGAGAAAAGTGACATAAATTTCTGCAAAAACTTTGTTTGGAATTTCGTCGAATAAGAATGACATAAATTTCTTTCGATCATACATTGACATTATATATTTTTCAATCCGGTCATTTACTAAGGATACGGAATGCCTATTGACTTGAAATGATAGGCCTCGAAAAGAAATAAAAATGTCATGTCATAAATTTTATAAACTATTACAAAGTTTGAGACAACCAAAAGTAACGACATCGCCATATGATGACGCAATTTTGATTACAAACATGTCGAATTTTTTTTCCCATTGAAAAGTTATTTAACAAAAATCAGCAGGTGCACACCCTCTCGTTCTACCTTTTTCATATTGCTCATTAAGACAGTTATCAAGGCGGTTGAAAATAATCTGAAAATAATTTGAGTGACAGTCACTATCAAGGAGCTATTAATGTTTCTTCAAAGAAATGACAGCCAGGAAATCACTAATGGAGTAATAATCACAGTAAAATGACCCAACTAATCTTATATTGTGAAATTATTTGAAAACTTAAATATTTGAAAGTAAGGATCAATCTACTGTTTATAAGTATTTGATCATCTCACGGAAGTCATTAAGTAGCTCTACATCTCCATTTCATTTGGAAGGATTTTTCATTGCATTTCAAGCTGCCAGAATCGAAATTTCCTTAAAACTCACAATATCGAAGATTTTATCTTGACAAATAACTCGTGTATAACCTTGTTGAACAAAATTCCTGCTGGAGTTGCGTTTTTTAAAGTCAAGATTCTTTTCAAAATACGTTGCTTGTGGTTTTATGTCAATATTTTGTCATAAATTGACGTAGTCGTCAATATGAATCAATAATATTCCGTATCAGCAATTAACAAAATTTAGGCATGAAATTTTGTTTTGAAATTTTGTAGAACGTAAAATAGATTTGAAATACAAGATGGAATGTTGAATTATCCCAACATCTTACGACCTCAGAAAAAGTACTATCGTTTGGTTGGAGTTGTACTTTTTCTATGACACCTTATATGGTGGATAGATTATCTGGGTTTTTTTGCCACTTCTAGGGGGAGAATGATTAACCTCTGTTTCTCAAATGTCAGAAGAATATAGTAGGAGTAAAGTTTATTCTGCATTTAAAAAATGCACAAACGAGAGCTTTTCATTAATTAATTAATTATACGTTAGGTTTTACACATTACCATCATAACTACTACTATAAAGACTATACATATTTTCATTTCCAGTAATTAAATATTTTTTTATCATCGTAATATATTACTCAGCGAAGAAGACTTCTTTTTGTCTTTCTTAGATAGTTTCTTCATTTTCATTGCTTTCATATTTTTGTTTCTTTTAACATCTTCTAAAATTCCCTTCAAACGATCCACCTCAGAGTCGCGAATCAACATTTTCAATCTCAAGTCTTTGACCTGTCCGTCCATGGTCTTTCGTCCTTCTTCGGCTGCTGTAAATTTCACCGACAATTCCTCGTTCAACTGTTGCTGAATAGTAATGGAATTCAGCAAAGCCTCATTTTTGACTTCCAAAGTTTTAACAGTGTTTCCGTAATTCTCGGTCTTTTGCTGTATCTCCACTTTCAAGGTGGAGTTCATTTTCTTCAAAGAGTTGATTCGTATCTCCCCCTTATTTGCATTTTCCTTGAAAGACTCTTCTTCAAGCACGACCGGTATCTGCTGCTTACGAATAGCTTCAAGCGCAACTTGAAGATCTTTCAAGATCATTTCATACTTATCGTTTCTTTGTTCACCCTCCTGAGGAGATGTTTTCTTTAACTTTAACTCCCTGAAGAACTCATCCCGTAAATTCTCCAGCGTCGGTAAATACTTGTCTACGTTTGATTCATCAATCTCAATGATGCTCGTTGTAGATTGCTCTGAAAAGTTGAGGTTTTCTTCTTCCATTTTCATAACTTCCTCCACAATCTTGTTAGCAGCTTGCTCATCATTCTCGGCAGTCCCAACAATCAGTTTGTCTTCTTCTCTCTCGCCTTTGTTCATGCTTTCTAAATTGTTTATTTTCGCTTGAAGCTGTTGAACCATTTCTAGCAACTTATCAACCTCGTTATTCTTACTGTCCACATCTTCGAACTTTTCTTCTTCGAAATTCTTCAACATCTCTTCAAGTTCTTCGACTTTATCATCCAACTTGACGGATGTTGTCTTCTCTTCTTCGACATTGTTTGTTTTTTCTTCTTCGAAATTCTTCAACATATCTTCAAGTTCTTCGACTTTATTATCCAACTTGACGGATGTTGTCTTCTCTTCTTTGACATTCTTTGTTTTTTCTTCTTCGGCATTCTTCAACTTCTCCTCCAGTTCTTCAATTTTATCTTGTAAATTCTCGATCTCCTGAGCTTGATGTTCTAAGTCCTGCATGGAATCCTCACCGTTGCTGATCATAATATCCTTGGCCTTCATCTGCCAGTTCACCTCTTCAAGTTTGGAAGTCAGTTTTTTGTTTTCTTTCTTCAACCTAGTAATCTCCTTTTCCAAGGCTTCAGTAGGATCCTCAACCTCAAACACCTTGACATTGACATTGTCATCAAACTTGACAATTCGATTGGCTTTCTCCTCCACCTCACAGATGCCGGCAAATTTCTCTTTGTCACCTTTCAGCGTTTTCAGCTTTTTCGTTTTCTTCTCCAGCTCTTCCTTCAAGTCAGCAATTTCTTGTTCTTGGCGATTCAAGAGACTCGATTTCTTGTTAATCTCCGTTTCTTGTTTTGAGACGGTCCTTTTCATTTCTTTCAAGGCAGTTTCCTTATGTTCGTTCAGTTCTTGAATCTGTTGCAGCTCCTCATTACGGTTTTCTAAGACCAGATTCAAGTACTCCAACTCTGACTTGGTGCGTTGCTTACTTTGATCAAGTTTGTTAGTCAACATTTCGTTCTGCTGTTCGAGGTCGCTGATTATTTCATTGTATTTATCGTTTTCTTCCTTGGTTTGAATGAGCTTAGAGATTTCTTCGCTCATGGATAGTAATTCAGTTGCGGAGAGACTTAATCTCTTTTCTTGTTCAGCCTTTAACTCCATCTTCTCCAATATTGACGCACACAACATATTTCGTTTGTTTTTGTTTTGATTTCGATGTAGTTTATTTGTTGATTCAAGTCAGCATATTCCAGTATTCTTCAATGCCGTGGTGTATCGACTCAAGTGTCTTGTAACAACAAATGATTTATTTTTACCCTAACAAATCAAGAAGGAGTTAATATTAATATACGAGGAAACAAGAAAATTAGTTTTTGAAAGCATTCCACCATTGGAGAGGAAGCAAGCCAATTGTCACTTTTCAATGGAATCTCTTTCCCGTGAATCACAATATTGCAACAAAAAGACACAGTGTTAAGCCAATTTGGTTTCGTGATCCCTAACCAGACGTTGAAAAGACATTGAAATGATATTCGACTGATGTCATAATATGTTATCTACGTAATTAAACCAAAAGTAACTTTTGTATCAAATGGTTATCTGACCATGCAATCACTTTAATTGCCTGATTAAATAGCATCGTTACCACAAAGGAATGGACAGATGTGTGTCTTGGTTTCATACCTCAAATTATGAAAGATCCTTTAATGGTATGCCAGTTAGAAAAGCTGACTCTGGCTCTTTCACTAAACTAAATTCATACATACAACAAAAGTTAATGTCAAAAAATGTGAAAAAGAGATTTCTTACGCAAATTTTTTAGGCTTTATATTAAAGAGTACGGAATATTTCCATACCTCAAATTAGTAAGAGATACCCTTTAATGGTGTATAGGATAATGAGAATAAAATAACAATAAGAAATTTAACTGTTTAGTTCTAGTCCTAATCTTCCAAACATAACATTTTCTCGTCTTATAATCTCTGTTTTGACAAACGCATCGAGTGTTTGTATATCTACAACAACTATTTTCCTCATACCCTAAGTTTATTTTCCTGAACTTTTTCCTATTTTGTACACTCTTATTATATTTTTTGTGTAGTATCTCTTTTAGAAAAGATGAAATGAAACCTCCAAAATAGACTGTAAACCAGTGAAAACAAACAGTAAAATAATATGAGAAGTTAGTACGCTCTTGTGAAAAAATTATTCATACAAACAAAGTGATGGGAATTATTGTAAATTGTTTCACTATACCGGTCTTATAGATTCTAAATTCTTAATTTTTCGAACTCAACAAAGCTTTTTAGTCACGACACCTGTTTTATAATTAAACTACTGCTGCTACTAAACGTGACAATAATTTTCGACATCCTCAAGAAAATTACAATTTTGTTCGCGCTGATTCCGACCAGGAACAAAAGGATTGTAAAAAATGACAAAAATATCGCCGGTGGAAAGTAATATATTTTTCTTTAATTATAAAAAGGCTTCTTAGAGACACCGAATATTTATTGTCGCGAAGTAAGGTAAAACCTGTGTTATTTTCAGCTACTCGAGAAGTGGGAAATTACTAGTTATATAACCAACCTTCTGTTGTTTAAGGTCGCAGATAAAAATAGTTTAGAGCTTTAGCGTGCCGAGCAATGAGGAAACAAATCTATGAATATCACCAGGTTAGGGAGAAACTAAGAGTAAAGAATTCCAAACGCAAAATCCAATACCTAAATATCAACATCACCGTTCCTTGACTAGTCGTTCAGTAATGACTTACTATTCAAAACTTTTCTACTTTACTTTCTTCTACTTTCAATTCATGGTCGGAAGCTTCATCACAAACACATAATCAATCTTTATTTATTCCTCTTTTAGCCAAAAGCCCGTCTAATCTTATCAAATCTTATACAATGATACTGTTATATTTGCTACTTAGAGATGGTTATAAAAGTTCGATATTTGACGTTAAATACTTTAATGTGTTGTGTAAAAATTGAACAATAAAAACTTCTTTGATGCTTTGACAAGACAAATTCAGCTACGGACGTCCTTTCATGTTTAACTATAAGTTCTACTGCGCATGCTCATAACTCATCTGAAATAGACAACAAATATCTAAGTCAAATCAGTCAGATAAGTTCATAAGCAATGCTTTTTTTACAAAGCAGGTCATGTGCAATTAAACTTTCAATCAAGACATTCAAAATCTAACCAAACTTTTCAACCGGCAGTCGTTATAAAACTATGGTGTTTTTATGAAACACAGAATTCCTTCTACATAGTTAACAGATCATCATACGACCAGTTAACAGTTTAATAACTAACCGACTTCAAAATTATTGAAACAAAATAAAAGATCAGTAAAAAAAAATCAAAACACGTTTGCATAAATTTGAGTTATCGCGTACACAGGGTGTCTAAGATTAATGGAAACACTGTTATCCATTATACGTTAACATAAAACCTAAAAATTTATTTTCTATAGTGAAATTGTCAGAGTCAGGTTTCCTAGCTAATTGCTCGATAACTGTAAAATTGCAAAAAACTGAAACAAAGGGTGTACAATCGAGTTTATCAAGACTTTGCAAGTCCGGGCCGTCGAAACAACTTTTAAAGTGGAAGGGCCATAAAGTTTAGTGACTAAGGCTGTCTCATCATACCCTCTTCCCGTTTGTCGGCCCTGAGTCTTGGTTATTATGTTAAAAATCACGTGAGTAGACAGGATAAGGAAACATAAACATTCGTACAACAAGATCAACCTCGTAAAAGCTTATGCGTCGAAACCATGTGATGCGTAAAAAATCAAACATCATCTACGGCATGTTATTGTCAGAAATGTTTTGCAAGTCGCACGACGTTGGCGTAACAACGCGCTTTCGGTATGTTTTTTTGGTACGGAGATGTAGCGTAATTCAACTTCGAAGAATAAGCTTCCAGTTTTAAAATGGTTATGTTGTTGAAGATGATATGCTTAGGTATTTTTATTCGAAATAGTACAGTAGTATGGCAGAACTTCGTGTTAGGTGTGGGCTACTATACAGGGTGTCCAGGATAAACAAAGAGCCATAACAAAACCCTATATTCACGAGACTAAAAATGTATCTTTTGTCCATCTTGTATAGAAATTTTACAAAACATGGTGACTAGTGATTAGCGACTAACTGTGATCAACCACTCTTTTGCAAGAAATTATAAAGCAGGGCTTTATGTGTCAACGTCAGAACTCTTTTAAACGTGTTTGAAAAACGAGGTAATATTGATAAAATCGTCTCGATTGTTCAAGCAAATTTAAGAGACCTTTCTAGCAGATTAACTACTGTAATGATAGAGATGTGCTGGTTTTATCTAACAGACTGTGAGAAATAAAATGTTCCACAAAAAAAAAACACTTTGCGTGCGAAATCTTTTCCTAGATAATTTGTAGAGCCTTTTTATATTTGTCAAATTGTACATGAAGCCTGTTCCCGAGGATCTGAATTTCGTTACTGTCTGGAAAGGAGTGATTGATATTACACTATATACTGTTTGAAAGAAACTGAAGAATGTGGAACCCAATTAAGTACGGAAAGGATTAAACTTTGAGGAAATAACACAATTTCACTCGAAGTTTAGTTGCTATAATACCAGATCTGCGGCAGAGGAAACAGGGGTTTAAAGTGAAAGCCATATTTACAAAAACTTCTGTAGTAAATATCAATTTGAATTTCAGATATTTCAAATAACAAAAATATCAAATTTACAAAGATTTGTTTAAAATCTTATATTTCTGTCTTTATTTTTTTCAAAAGTATTACGAATACTAGCCAGGCAAGCCCTCCTCTCGCTTATGCTTCTTCTCTGTTAGTCAAAATATTAGCCTACGAGCTGATTGGCTGAAAATATGATTAAATTGTAAAAGTTTTATAGCTCATGCGCACCGTAGGGAATTGACGTCAAAAGTATTCAAACAAAGAAATCTTTCGGTGATAAAATAGACCGTGATTAGTGTATTCCCATTTTCAAGTGAGTTGTCACCTTTATTTCTATAGTAATGATTTACAAGTTACATTTAAACTTTTTTACAAAAAATTGAAGCACTATAACTCGGCAACCGATAATCAAAACATGATGATAGGATGATGATTGTCAATATAAATCATCTTGCATACTAGTCCATAATTGACTTGACCCTTGGAAATTAAGAAAAATTCAAATTTCATACGAGAAAGCGAGTTTGTCGCAAAAAAATGCAAAACTTTCAAGAAATGGAAGTCGTCACTATTGTCAGCCTGCAACAAAAGGTCATTGTCACTATCTCAGGTTCTTAAACCAGGTAAAATACTTCAAACTTACGTGAGCATCGTGTATTTAGGCCAGATATTGAAAGGTGACAATTTTAAAGTTTGGTCTGTAAAATACACGATGCTTGCATATATCTTTCCAAAATTGTACCACTTAATGGAGATCTATCCCTAGCTAAAATTCCAAGCCAATTATTTAGATCTCTGTGACTGTGTTGTATATTTTTCTTTAGACTTTTTATAAAATGTTTTATATATTTTTTACGATTTTATATCTACGCTACACATCACATTTTATCATACACAT
>JAYRBV010020933.1:0-11410 GCA_036023255.1 Mitrocomella polydiademata
GAACCATTGTAATTTATGGAACCCGAAAAATGATAATAATAATAATAATAATAATAATAATAATAATAATAATAATACAACATGCTTCCACTATGCTACATGCACAAGGGGGCACCTTTTTTAAGGGGGGATGGGACCCCTCTGTACACTATAAAAGCAAATTTAATGGCGTTTAATGCCTTATGGTCGCTCTTAATATAGAATAGTTCTCTTTCGTCTATCTAAGAGGAATTTACAGACTTTACGTAATTCCTTATTCATTATAATATATCTCCTTAGAAATACAAGAAGAAAGGTACATGGCCGTTATCTCGGTATTAGGTGAAAAATGGAACAACGAAATGCTAGACATCAATTCCTTACAGTTCAAGACAATGAGCAACCAAATTAACCAGCAGGTGCGCAGTCCCATACCCCATCAATTTCTTCTCTTGCTAGAATCACGTGATCAGATAAAGTCTACCATGATTATTATAATGTACTATTTTTCTATTTATAGGTGGAGTCTTTATATTCAGGAGATGATGGTTTCATATATTCCAACATTACAAGACTTATGTATGTATTTTTAACCTGGTTTCAAAAAGGCCAATTCTTTACAAATGTTGAACTTTTTTTTAAATCTTTGGAATCCACAATCATTCCAAAATGACCATTAATCAATAACCATTGTTACCTTTCAAAGTTATTTCTGACCATTCATATGTTAAAGTTAATCTATGTCATCTAGTAAAGTCGACCTTGTAATTTGAATTTAATTGTTTATCCTGGTCTTTTCATTATGGTGTGTATTCCAAAAATTCTTTACTTTTGAAAACTTTTTACAAGAAATACCAAGATAATTAGAAAGGAAAACGGATTTTCCATAATGAGATAATAAATTAAACTTTTTTTACCTTAGGTTTGGTAGTATACGCGCCGCAGTTGCTTTAACTTTCGAGTTGAACCATGACATCTTGGTAGACAAGATAGTAGCTGCAAGCACACGTGGACGAATTGGTAGTCTTCAAGTTGAACCAAGTACTTTTAAAGTCAACAAGATGGGTGAGCATAATATTTATCAAATCGTCGGCAAATTTGACGAAAGAACTTGTGAAAAGGTTGCTTACTACAGCAGGTAACAAACCCAAAAACATGTGCTAAAAGGAAACAAAATTAGGTGCCCTCTTCACACTCCTCTACTATTGAATTTTTTTTAACGATTTTGTCGGCTTGGAAGAATTTCCCCCAAATTCTCCTAAAGGTGCGATGTATTTTTTCTATACGTGCCTAAATTAATTGCCGTTAGGTGACTCTAATATTAGGGGATTTCGCTAGCACACGTACAAGGCATAGTTGATCAGAATCTGAACTTGCATAGAACGTTGATTTTACTTTAGGTTTGAATTGTTGCCCAATATTGCTGACTGACACTTTATTTATTTTCTCTATATTTTTAGGGACTTGTCTTGATCAATGCTCGCCATATGCATCATGCATCTTGAATGAAACAAGTTCACCAAACTGTGTATGTCAAGAAGGATACGAAGGTGACGGCAAACTTTGTATTGGTAAGTCTTTTTCCCAGTCTACAGTGCGTATATAGAAAATTTGGTGAGATAATGAAGCTGTATTCAAGTAATTAGTATCACAGTGAATAATTATATCAAATACTATCAGCAAAATACTTAAAAAAGGTCACGTAGAGTACCTTAAAGGAAGAAAATAAATTCTTTATTCGGCGATCCGCCAAAATTTCTTCCGCAAAATTTAATATTTTTTCAAGTCCGCCAAAATTTCTTCCGCCAAATTGCACTGGATTTGGCGGATTCAATGATTGGCCAAAATTTCTTCCCTTAAGGTAGTTTTCTATCGATATGGCGCACTATTGTATGCCGTATCAGTATAAAATATTCAGCTCCTCTTCAGTGAATTTGACGGCTGGAAAGTCTCATTTTTAAAGATTGTAATTCTCATATTCATCTATTTCGTGATATTTTACATCAGATTCCAACGAGTGCTTGGTAACAAACGGTGGTTGCCAACAAAAATGTCTTAACTTACAAGGAACGTATAGCTGCACGTGTAACAAGGGCTTTATTTTGACCAAAGACCAACGCTCGTGTCAAGGTAGAACCTATAAATTTATTTACCTTTTTATGTATACTCGTATACCTGCGTATACCCGCGTATGTCGCGGGAAATGATTCCTGTGCATTGTTTTTGATAACCAAAAAAAGTTGGAAAAGATTACCTTACCGAATAAGAGAAAATTATGAAGATAAAGTAAAGCCTTTATCCATTTTTTTTAGTTGATGACAAGCAACCGAATCATGAGAAATATTGTACAGAGCAATACCTCCAAGGTGTCCGATGGGAAGCTACAGTTGTTGGTGGGGTTCTATCAAAAACTTGTCCAAATAATAAAAAAACCGGTAAGAGGCACATATCTATAAATGTTGGTCATATTTTTAGATTATCGTGGAAATTTTAAGGAAAATACCTCATATTATTTTTCATTCGTTCACTTTACTACTCTTGGGAGTTTATAGAATTATTTTGCTTCAATATTATTATATTTGTGAGAGGAGAGTTTAAAACAATTTATGCTTTTAAGGTGTGGCTACAAGAAGCTGTAATCGAACGTCTAACTGGGATTTACCAGATCTCACCAAATGTGTCAAAGAAGGAATTTTATTGGTCAATATTAGAGTGAGTTGCGTGTCTTATCAATAGACTTCTCCTTCTTTTTTTTTGAAGATTTTCCCCACGTGATGAAACACTTGAATAGTTCTGGTAAAAGTTAAAGGCAATGTTGTCGATGACTGCTTCTTTTCTCTCTAGTTTTCCACCAACAATGTCACTTCGTATTCATGGGCTGACATCGAGACAATCTTACAAACACTGGTCCATGAAAGTGATCCTTCTTTATTTGTACTCTACGGTGGAGATATCATTGACATCAAAGACATCTTCACGGAAATCTTAACATTCTATGCGAGGGAGAGACACGGAAAGTCGTTGCAGCAGGTTCAGCATGTTTACACGGTATGTGAACGTTCAATGAAACGTCATTTAAATGTCATGTTTGCATCTATAAATTACAATGTCGCGAACCTTAGATTTTCTACAAATAGAATACCTTTTTCTGACTTTTTTTTCAAGTTTTTCTTAGAGGTTCTTCCTCCCGGGGAAAAGAAACACATTTTTTTAACAGCTCAGCTTTGACTGTTTGACTGAACGACTTTTCATCATGAACATTTAAATCTTATGTATTTTAGTTGTTGAATTCGTTGCTGAACAATGTCTTCGATTCTAAAAATCACGGTGCTTGGTTTGGAATACCACAAGTGAGAACTACTTTTAATTTTTATGCATTCCAAACGAAATCAGTTTTCATTTGATTAGTGGAGCTATGGCTGAGTGGTTAAGACGCTAGGCTCGTAACCTGCTGGTCGGGAGTTCGAGTCCACCACCGGTCACAGTGATGAGGATAACCTCTCATTGCTAATTTCCATAGGTTCCGTTGTAGGTGTTTCACAACGTAGGTAGTACTCTCGTCGATAGCAGTCTATACTTAGTACTGAAGAGGCTATATACTGGGTGAAAATTCGTAATAATAATCCATGAAGATCACATTCTAATAAATAGCCCACTCTATCTAGAAGTCTATAATAAAACGTAGTAAACTCTCTTAACAGCACGATTGAGATGTCTGCTGATTGTGCAAAATATTCTGATGAGCGCTCCGTGTTAAAAAATGTTATTAACCCTTAGGCACCAACGACGACCATTGTAATTGTTGTTCTGAAATAAGTCAAAATACCGTTATCCGTTTCGGCACCCGTAATTTTTAATAACTTAATTTTTTGCTACCATTTACAGACATAAAATATAAAAGTGTCTTTCTTGTGGAATCAAACCAGTATTTGGATTTACTCTCTTGACAAAAATAATAATGTCTAAATTATTCTGGCAGAGAACGTGATAAAGAAAAACTTATACACTTTTAGGGATGGAAGACAGTCCAAGATTTCTTTGACGTCATCCAAGCCATGGCAACGTTGATGTCCGATTACATGATTACCAAAATGGACAACTATTCAATTAAACATCCCGAAAATATTGATCAGTACCAATTAGTTAAGAAGGGATTAGAAATAGGTATTTTGTTCTTTTTTTTGTTTTTGAAACAATTTCCCTTTTTTGAGTTTTGTTGTCTAACAAGTCCCAGGTGATGGTTACCAAGGTGTTCTTTGAGTTGGAAAATACCTTCTAAACTTTCTGTGATTGAAGATGTTTAAAGATTTGAGTCACATTTAACCAATAATAATGATTTTTCAAGGGGTCCTTCTTTTTTAACCGCTGTTAGTAATTTCTAAGTGGGGATAATTTTGGCTGTCGTGTTTTGTAAGGATGAGTAGACTCGTAGACCTTTTCAAAAATGTTTTTCTAAAGGAAATGCCGTAAATTTTCAATTAAACGCCCTAGGCGTTTATTCAATTTTCGAGATTTTTAGGGGGCTTTTATTGGAGACGGGCGTTAAATAGAGACTGGGCGAGACTAAGAAATTCGAATATTCATTTTTTAACATCATTATTCATTGCAATTACTCAAATAAACGTCCCTCTTTGACTGAAGAAAGGGGCGTTTATTAGAGCATTTACGGTGTGTTTCCAAAGGATATTTACTCTCTGCGAATGAATTCTTAATACGTTATTACCTCATTTGTATATAGACATGACGATTAAGATTGTGGAGATGAGACATTTCAATGGTATTCAATTCTTTGCATCAAGCGCACACAATTTGTCACGGTTCAGTATCCTTTATGCTGACCATATATTTGAATCGCAAGTCGAAAAGCTCCTTAAGGAAAAAGGTAAGATTACTTTTATAAAGTTCTCGATGATGCAAAAGCTTTCACGAGTTCACGATTTTGTGCTCCAGCTTTGCGGGCATGGATAGATTGCATTAAGGTATCTCCTTTTTCTTAAACAAATTAAACGCTTGCGGATCAAACTTGTGAGTCTTCTAACAGGAGAATTGTCAAGATTTGTTGCTGAGGCTCTCAAGGTAATAAATAATAGGCTATTCAGAAATTGACTCGTCCCAATATAGTCCATATGATGACCGCGATAAATTTCAGTTAGGAACGTTTTTGAGAACCGTGTAAATATTGACTGACCGGAAAATTTTTCTGACTTTTGCCTTATTTTCTCCCTTCCAATGACTCTTTCTACTATATATTCCAAGTGGCCAATCCTAGTAAACCCGTTAAACCTTTAGACGGTTTATTTCCACAGGGAGCCACATAAAAACTTTTATCTTTGATGATTAGGATTTTATTCGTCCGTCGGTTGTTGGGCCGATTATGACCGACATGCAACTGGCGTCTCATTGGAAACCAGCGATCCGTCGTTGAAAGATAATTACTTGATTCGAGAAAACGCCATCGACAAATGTGCTCGTGTGGCTGATGCATTGAAATACAATGTTTTTGCGTTGCACGATGGCGGGGCGTGTGCTAGCGGACAGAAGTTACACCTTACATACGACAAAGATGGCAAAGCGAACAATTGCGCTTTTGGAAAAGGAGGAGCATTTGCAAATGATATTTATGAAGTTTCAAGTAAGTTCTGAGAATCAGTTTAGAACAATATAAAGATTGCTTGGTTTTATAGTATTTTTAACGGAAGTTATTAAAATTGTAATTTTAATCAAGTTTTAATCAACTCTAGAATTTTATACTGGCATCCTGACTGTCTCCTATAAATCCCTTGGAGTTCTTCTGAAACGTCTGTTGCCAAAATCGTAAGTTTCTTTTCTTTTTGTAAATTATCATCAATAAGGGTACGATTTATTTTGATATTCAATTTCACAAATCAATCGATTAGTTTCCTTATACTATTACTATACTACTTCAATGGATGACTAGATTTTAGGAAAAGAAAATTAGACTCTCTTGAGGAGAGTTTATGTACATGTATTGTATATAATTCTGATCATAAAGATTATATGTATAATTCTCAACATGGTCCTAATAGATAATATCGAGAATAGATTTGGCATGTTTTCAATTGATCGGATAGGGTTTTTCTGTCTTTCTTTCGGGCCCCATATTTTTGCATGAACGACTAATGGGATTTTTTTTTTAACTTTCAAAAACTAGAATATACCTAAAACATTACTTTTGCATTCATCTACAATGGTAGAACAAACATGTCGAGATTAGGGTCCGTCACCTTTATAGTCTGGTTTGGATTCATTGCGAAGCGGGTGTTTTTCCGTGATATGTAATCAGACTAATTACCTTATCAAATTGAATTCTTTTTGTTTCTCAATTTCTTAAAATTAAGATATCATATAATGTTTGTGGATTTAGCGGACGAAGGAAAAAACTAAGTCAAATTTCATATATAAATGTGTTAAGATAAGAACAAGAGCCCTACAGGCTGAAGGTCAGCGCAAGAGCAATAAGGAAAAATTCTCAAATCCCCTTACAAAATGACATGGAAAAGGAAACCTGCAACTTTTTTCCGGAAACTTTTTACCTGGGAGATGGTTGCAGGTTTTCCTGGTGATATGTCCTTTTCCCCTGATCATTTTGCGAAGGATTTGAGAATTTTTTTCTTTTGTAATCTAGCAGCAGTTCGCATTGATTTGGAAGAAATGATCAAATCAAACAATTACTGTTTCATTGATCCTCTTACCTCCCTTGGTGTTCCGTTTTATTCATTCAGCCAAATATTATTACGGTAACAGCTGAAAGCGGTGACCGTATTAGTTTACCCTTTGTAACGACGACGACGCTGCAAATTGTTTTTCCGTACACCGTAGGCAGTAACATTTTTGTTGTTTCTCAACAACCACAAGTGCTATTGACCTGAAGTTTGGACCAGTGACAGACCTCCATAAACAATGAAGATTGGTGCCATTTTTGAAATAGTCACTTGATTTGGTTGTATTATACGGACCAAACCTGCTTCTTTTGGAAACTTTCAGTAACTTTTGAAAAAACGATCACATGACCAGCGTGTATTTTACAGACCAGAATTTGAAAAAAGTTTGTACCTTTTGTAGACCTTTTGTTCCGTGCGGAACATCCGAGATTTAGTTTTGTAGTCTCTGCGTAGTCTCCAGTCTCGACTTGCATATAAGAAAGTAATAGTATTGCGCGCAGACCGCAGTGGCAATTCGCTTAAAAAACGAAGCAGAACAAGGTGGGATGTTACACAGACAAGCTTTATACCAGAAAAGAATTGAGGCCATAAGCCCTTACTTTGTCTGGAATTAATAAGCTTTCCGTTGTGTAAGATATCACGAATTTATTAAATAATCCAATTTGACGGAAGCGAGTCAAATATTTGCCTTTATAACACGAGCATGAAGCCGTTTCTCAAATATATCGTTGCCGTAAGTTCAGCTCTAGAACATTCAGGTCCACGGCCGCTAATTTTTCGTTAAAAAATTGTAAAATAATCTAAGTTTCTCAGGTCCACGACCGCTAAATCAGGTCCACGGTCGCTAAATCAGGTCCACGGCCGCTAATCAATTACTCTTATATGTTTAACACGCGGTCAGAAAGTCATGCAAAAGAAATGTTAATATACATTTGTCTATTGATTAGAAAAAATAGTATCGTTAATCCTACTATTATGATCATACAATAGCAAGCAAGAGTAAATAAATCATTAATTATTTATAAAAAGAAGGAAAAAAATGCTTCAAGAAAAAGATAATGAATGGTAATTTAGGGCGGCCATTTATTGCTGTTGCTATTATAGCATAGATTCTCGTCCTTTTAAATATTTCAAGTAAAAAGTTTTAATGCTGTTGCATTGCAATGTTGTTACCGTTTTTAGCCATGTGGCTATTTTTATACAGTTTAATGTTGGTAGATATTCAGAACCCAGAAAATAAGTACAGTATTTTATAACAGCTTTGTATCTGTTTCTTTGGAAAGAAAACATTCAGCCCAATTACTCATACTCGTTAATGTTTCTGGATGTTCAGGGCCCAGAATCGAAGTATGGTGTTTTATAACGGTTTCAAACATTTATATCGCTTAATTTGTTTCTCCTTTGGAAAGGAAACATTCAGCCAAATTATCCATACTCGTTAATGTTTGTGGATGTGCAGGGCCCAGAATCGAAGTATGGTGTTTTATAACGGTTTCATACATTTGTATCGCTTTATTTATTTCTCTTTTTGAATAGAAACATGCAGCCAAATTATTCATACTTGTTAATGTTTGTGGATGTTCAGGGCCCAGAATCGAAGTATGGTGTTTTATAACGGTTTCATACATTTGTATTGCTCTATCTATTTCTCCTTTGGAACGGAAACATTCAGCCAAATTATTCATACTCGTTAATGTTTGTGGATGTTCAGGGCCCAGAATCGAAGTTAAGTGTTTTCTAACGGTTTCATGCATTTGTATCGCTTTATTTATTTCTCCTTTGGAAAGGAAACATGAAGCCAAATTATCCATACTCGTTAATGTTTGTGGATGTTCAGGGCCCAGAATCAATGTACGGTGTTTTATAACGGTTTCAAACATTTGTATGGCTTTATATATTTTTTCTTTGGAATAAAAACATATTGCTAAATTATTCATACTCGTTAATGTTCGTGGATGTTCACGGCCCAGAATCGAAGTACGGTGTTTTATAACGGTTTCATTCATTTGTATCGCTTTATCTATTTCTCCTTTGGAATAGAAACATTCAGCCAAATTATTCAAACTCGTTAATGTTCGTGGATGTTCACGGCCCAGAATCGAAGTATTGTGTTTTAAAACGGTTTCGTGCATTTGTATCGCTTTATCTGTTTCTCCTTTGGAATTCAAACATCCAGCCAGATTATTCATACTCAATAATGTTTGTGGATGTTCAGGGCCCAGAATCGAAGTTAAGTGTTTTCTAACGGTTTCATGCATTTGTATCGCTTTATTTATTTCTCCTTTGGAATCGAAACATGCAGCCAAATTATCCATACTCGTTAATGTTTGTGGATGTTCAGGGCCCAGAATCGAAGTATGGTGTTTTATAACAGCCTCGTGCATTTGTATCGCTTTATCTATTTCTCCTTTTGAAACGAAACATGCAGCCAAATTATCCATACTATTTACTGTTTTGTGGTCAGGACTTGTATCGTGTAATATCAATTCATATAACTTGATCAGTTCATTGTATCTCCCTTTGCTGCTAAGTATCTCAAAAATGGTGTTTGTATTACTGAAACATCTTTCAACGAAAAAAACATGTTTAATCTCCAGTGAAACTAGGTTTAAGAAGTGCTTAAACCAGACTTTCCCAAAGTCAGTATATGTACGGTGTTGTGCTCTTCTTCAATTTCCATTTGGTTGAAAATCATCTCCAGTAATTTCTTCAGATAATAACTGTCGGTCTTCATCTCTTCTTGTTGTAGCATCATAGTTTTCTGAACGAGAGAATGAACGATAATCAAAGTGTCATTCCCTTCACTTACTTTCCTTTTCGTTAAAAGTGAAAAAGAATGAAGTCGTTGAACTGCTTCTTCAATTTCAATGACATCATTACCAGAGAAAATCATTCTTAGAAGTTCAAAGGTGATTTCCTCCCCATACAGATAGCTCGCGATGTTAAGCATTTCGTTTGCCAATGTAAACGTTTTGTTATCGCGCAATTTATCCGTAGCTATCAGGATGGTACCAACGGCAGATTTTTCCCCGTAAATTGTCGAAAGTTTTGAACGAAGAATTTTTGCTGTCTTCGACTTCGAAAATAGCAATAAACTCATCCACTTTCATCATTGTATTGTTGATCGAGGCAACAAACTGCTGCAGAGCTAGTGGATGCCCAGCAAGCAGCTTCAGGATTTCTTCAGTCTGCATCTCATTCAAAGGAACGTCGAGGTTGTCGCAGAGGAAGGCTGTGCTGTCATCAGGTGTTAACTGCAAAAGTTTGTACTTTTGAAACTTCGGTTCTGTCCAATCAGCATTTTGTGTTGTGATCACGGTACATGAGGGTTTATAGTCTGGAAGAAAATTGATGATCGAATGCATGTTAACAGCGTCGTCGAACACGAATAAAATTTTGTCTTTTCGAAAATGTTCATGAACTTTGTGGACAATGACTTTAGCTCCTTTTAGTTCCCCTGTTTCGTCCTTTATTGAAAGGTTGTTTATTTCGGCAATATCGATGAACGATTTTTCCATTGAATCTTGTGTTGATGCGTTAATCCAAAGAATGTTGTTATCAAAACACCTTCCATATTGTTTGTAGTATTTTCTTATTGTTTCGGACTTCCCTAGTCCTGGCATGGCGTGAACAACCAATCTTAGCGTTTCCTCTTTGTTATGCCCGATGATTGAGTTGATTCTTTGAATGTCTTCTTGGCGACCAGAAAAGTTCTCAACTGGCGGAAGGACTCCATATTTTATAGGAGGTAGCAAGTCGTCGAACCCTTTCTTATCAACAGCTAAACCAACCATTGCATCAATCATAAGTTTGATGATCTCGTTAAACTTCTCGTTAGGAACATAGGCGGTGGCATGCTGTATCATATTTCTACCGATATCTAAACGTACGATGTTCGCTTCTTTGGACTGATCGTTGTCGTCTGGCATAGCCTTCCATCCACGCCTTGGTCTGGTCAATCCAACACAAAAGTTGCTGATCAATTTGCTCAATAGTGGTGAATCATACTGTTGAGAGTATGTTTCTTTCGTATCGCCTTTAGGAAAGATTGTAAAGTACTCCCTAGGTGAAATCTCCTTGGCGTTTCGAAGTTTCTTTATCTTTGCTCGATGCTTCGATAGTTGTTCGTAAAGTTCTTGAGGATCTTTTGAATATTCTTGGTGGAATATGTCAAGTTTAGAGGTCACTGATCGAGACAAAATCTCTTGCAGATATTTACCATTCCTCTTGTTTTCTGCTGTATAAAAGTTGACCGATTGATCTCCTGAAAAAAAGAAAAGAGGGAGATATCTAGATACTGCAAAACTAACCAAGTTATTATTAAAAGAGTCACTTAAAGTAAATTAAATATTTTGTATAATTTCAAGATACTTAGCACTAGACAAGGTAGTAAATACAAACAGAATAATTAAAACTCACCATTATCAACATTTTCCTCACTGCTTGAATCCGCCATTTTATAACTGGATATAAAATTAACAACAACTTTCAACAAAATCAACGCCCTTGTGCGATAAAATGATTTTGATGCTTTTGATCTATAAAGACGAAACTGTTTTTTTTTAATCAAATATTATATATCAAATAATCGATAGTCTGTGCAACATTTACCTTTGCTCTCCTTCGCTTTTTAACAGAATTGTTTTTTTGTTTTTTTGTTTTTTTGTTTTGTTTTTTTTTATTATCGTCCGTTTTACCTTTACAAGTAAGCACGTAAAAATAAATATTTTGTGCCGGTCTAATTACAA